>CALYDF020005062.1:0-14779 GCA_944474145.2 Dicrocoelium dendriticum | reverse complement strand
GAGACAAGGAACAAAGGTGTCCAGATTGCAAAAGATCAACAACGAGAGGAAAATGACTGTGTGCAACGGTATTACCATTCACGCAGTCCTTCACGCAACACCAACCGAGGGTGTGGAGCCAACATTATCTCAACCCGCATTCCACCGTTGTCGGCTGGGCACTCCGGAATACCTACCAGCTACAATAAATGTCAGAAAACAACCCACAACCTGAGGCATATGGTGAGACGCCGCATGAAATACACCCACAAGCTAACACAGATGTTTCGGGTACAAAATGGAGCAAGCATCACATTAGATGGATTGAAAAAATGACAGGTGGGCGAGAAAACTGATTGCCAACGCGTGCGTGTTCGCCACAAAGCGTGCTTGGGACACACCCCGCGAGCGTGTTGCCACGGCCTAGCCGAGAGCGGATGAAATCGTACGTCAGACATCATGCACATCGTATGCCCCGAGAAGGTGAATGAAGACTGGTGTGCCTCAGCAAGACAGTGAACTGGCCAGACGGAGCGGACAGTCAAGTGTGGAGCGTGCGCGTACGAGGAAGACAGGTAGCCAAATCCGTTAACCGGAGTTTAGAGGATTGGTGAGAAGAACCTATAAATATGAGCGTTCTCGGTTCTAATACAACTCTAGTCGGCTGAGTCTTCTTCTGTTTGCCTTCCTGTCGGGTTGACCAAAACGTAAAGCAGAGCAGGCGTAAGGGTGCAGACTTACCAGCAAGCGTGAACCAATCAGTCGATTGCGGGTACAGCGTTATAACAGTGGCGACGCGAGTTCAACTGAAACCAGAAATGGCAATCAGTTTTGAACAATCGTAGATGTTTTTGAAGCAACCACAGGCGCAGTATGAAGCATCACAGGCCACGCTGATCGAGATGCCAACTCAGAAGCTGACAGTGCAGTCAAGCTCAGAGTTAGGGACAAATGAAAGCGCTCTCTCACCAGAAACCCTGACTCAGCAGATCAGTGAATTCCATTATGACACTGATGCACTGATACACAATTTGTCAAAACGTTTGGAGCGTTGGGCTGCGCATTTTGAAAAGCAATTTAATCGGCTAGAATTGTTCGATTCTTCGCCCGCTGTCACCTTTCCTCTTCAACTTCGCTATTGACGAAGTCATGGAGTTTGCATTTGCAGGATATGACTTGGAAGGTGTGGAGCTACTCCCAGGAGAACGACTTCTTGACTTGGAGTATGCAGACGACATTGCCCTCATCTGTGACAGCTCCCAGACGTGCCAAGCCGCGCTGGACTGATTAGCACTGGCTGTCAGCCGCTTCGGGCTTTGCTTTGCACCATCGAAGTGCAAAGCGTTCCTCCAAGATTGGCAGGGATCGCCTCCTGCGCTGATTCTTGGTGGGGATCAGCTAGAAGTCATTCAGAAATTCAATTACCTGGGAAGTTGTATCAGCGCCCTTGGGATCGAAGACGAGATCACGAACCGTATAGCGCAAGCTCGGAGTGCCTTTGCTAACCTTCGCCACCTATGGCGGCGGCGCGACATCACTCTCGCCCTGAAGGGTAGAGTGTACAATGCAGCAGTACGTTCGACCCTACTGTACGGTTGCAAAACCTGGCCCCTAAGGTCGGCGGACTTGAAGGGGCTAGCTACGTTCGACCACCGGTGCCTTCGCAGTTTGGCTCACATCTGGTGGGAACACCGCGTGAGTAACGAGCGTGTTCGACGCATTGTTTACGGCCCAGGAAAAGGATCTGAACCGCTCAGTACCGTTATTTCACGCACCAGGCTCCGATGGCTCGGCCACGTGTTACGCATGCCAGCCCACCGACTCCCGCGACGTGCGTTGTTTGCTCACCGGGGATGTGGGTGGAAGAAGAGGAGAGGTGGCCAAGCGATGACTTGGTCTAGAGGAATGAAGTCCATCACTTCGGAGCTAGCCTCAGTTGGAGCTTCACGGCTCCCTGGTTGGGGTCCAAAAGACGGTGAACACGTTTGGCTGGATACACTTGCTGACATGGCAAGGAGCCGACCTCAGTGGCGTTGGTGCTGTGAGTTTCTTTGTCCCTCCCCATCCCTTTTAGTCTCCCCCTCCATCTACGATCACATTTCCTAGGGTAAAACATAATAACTTTTTTTCTTCTTTTTGCCTAGTAGCTGGCTGGTAGCTTACCGGAACGATGCGTATCCGTTACTGGTAGCTCAGCTGGCATGCAATTGTTATATCTATTTTTCTTTTGTGTATTGTATTATATATATGTATGTATTTCTTTCATGTATTGCGGCACAATAGCGGAGGTGTTTTCCCATCTCTAGCTGATGTGTATAATGATGATGATGATGATGCCGGCATAACATTTGTTGCTTGGTTCCACAAGTATGAGGACATGTTCCGAGTTGATTGCGTCAACCTTCCAGCGGAAAAGAAGATTCGACTAATGCTGCGGAAACTGGGTGCTTCCGAACACGAGAGGTTTATCAATTTTATCTAACCTAAAAAGTACCGATTTGTCCTTCAACGAAGCGGTTGCAGTCGTGTCGCAGATTTTCGGAGAGCAGACATCTTTGTTCCACATCCGGTACAAGTGTCTGACAATAACAAAAAAGAAGACGAAGACTAGGTCCACTATTCCAGCCGTGTGAATCGCGAATGCGAACGGTCACAACTACACAAGATGATAAGTGATCAGTTTAAATGTCTCATATACGTTTGTGGCCTACAAGGATACAAAGACGCCGACATTGGAACAAGAATACTGAACAATAGTGATAAGAATCCGGATGTCAGATTGCAGCAAGTGACCGGTGAGTGCCAACGCATGACGAATTTGAAGCACGATACCGCAATGATTCAGCAGTTGTCCAATCAGAACGATCAAGAGTTTGTCTGTGCAGTCAGCCGTACTTCCCAAAAAGAAGCTCCCCACGTGAGTTCACCGCATTCTAAACCTCCCTCTGCATGTTGGTTTTGTAGAGAGTAGCATTTTGCCCGCCAGTGCCCATTCAAAACTCACTTGCAACCGATGCAGCAGAAAACGACATAAGGAGTCATGTTGCCTGGCCAGTCGTCCAATTTCGATCAAGAAGATGCGCAACAATGCCAGATTGTTCCGGCGTCTCAATTTGACCAGATCTGATACCGCAACTTTCAAGGTTGACGCGGCCAGCAAGCGCAAATACACAATTGGGAAAATCAACAGCTTCCAAGCCAAGTTATAAATCGACACGGCTTCAGATATAGCAGACATCTAGCGACACTTGTTGCATGCTGGGGCGACTGACACTCATACAAACGGGTCACACGACACGGAATGCTTCAGGAGGTACGTTAAAATTGTTTGGTGAACTGAACTGTCAGGGAAACTTTCGCGATAAACAAATCCAGACGACATGTTTCGTGACAGACCAGCCGGGGTTAGATTTGTTGGGACTCGACTGAATGGAGGAACTAAAACTGCTTGATCAAACAGTGAACAGTATATGTCAGCCACCGCAGATCAATCTGCTGTCGCAACCGTCGACATCAAGCCCAATGTCTCAAAGTCAAATTGCCGAGATAAAACGACGTCACGATGCATTGTTTCAACCTGGTCTCGGATGCTGCCATATAGCTACTATCGCGTTGAACCTTAAACCAGACGCCAAGCCAGTCTTCAGACCAAGACGCCCGGTGCCCTACGCAACCCAATCCTTAGTGGAAGCCGAGTTAAACCGATTACAATCTGAAGGTATAATAGAACGGGTTCACTATTCAGAATGAGCAGCACCTATTGTGGTGGCAAGGAAAGGAAACGGTAAAGTCCGTATTTGTGCTGATTGCTCGACAAGCTTGAATTCTGTGTTGGAAATTCATCAGTATCCCCTGCCGGTACCCGAAGATTTGTTCAGTAAACTCAATGAGGAGAAATGTTTCGCAAAACTTGACCTAGCTGATGCGTATCCGCAAATCCCAGTTGTCCATAAGTGCAGAACATAACCGACAGTAAATACCCACCTCGGAGTTTTTCAGTACAACCGGCCGCCGTTCGGAGTGAAAACCGAACCGGCCATTTTTCAACAAATAATGGATACCCTACTGACTGATATCCCCAACACCGCAGTATACCTGGACGGTGCGTTGGTTATGGGCTAACATCTGCAAGACTTGATACAGACACTGGAGTAAGTGCTTTCGCGTCTCGAAGAAACTGGATTCCAATTACGGGTTGAAAATGTGAGTTACTATTAGAAAGTGTCAAATTTCTTGGGTTTATCATCGACAAACATGGTCGGCGCCCGGATCCCGCCAGTAATGAAGCCAACAGAAAAATGAAGCCCCCAGAAGATATTTCAGCGCTCCGCTCGTTCCTTGGGTTCGTTAGCTATTATAGCGCTTTCCTACCAAGTCTACACCAAACCAGAGGTCCGCTGAACCAGCTACTGACAAAAGACAAGGGTTGGAAATGGATGAAGGAGTGCCAGCAGTCTTTTGACGTAGTCAAAGTAGCCCTCACTTCTGATCTACTCTTGACTCACTTCAATGCGAATTTCAAAATTGTCGTTGCTACAAATACTTCCACTTATGGCGTCGGTGCAGTTATCTACGTTTTTCCGCATGAGGGAAAGAAGGCTATCGCGCATGCAGCATGGTCACTAAGGGCAGCTGAAAAGAACTATAGCCAGATAGAGAAGGAAGCGCTCACGATCGTTTCCGCAATGAAACGGTTCTATAAAATGATGAATGGCAGACATTTCACACTCCTGACTGACAACAAGCCAGTTCTGTCGACATTAGGGTCAAAGAACAGAATTCTAGTTATTACGGCAAACCGATTGCAAAGATGAGAGACCATACTACAGGCGTACGACTTCAGTATACAGTAGAAACCTATGCAACTAATCGGTCAAGCGGATGCCCTGTCTTGTCTCATAAATTCACACCCAAAGGAGAACGATGACTATGCGACTGCAGCTATCAGTTTCGAATCAGAAGTTCAACGAATCCTGGCTAATGTGAGAAGACTACCAGTAACAGCCGACATCATTCGTATGAAGACATCAAGGGACAGAATATCGGAGAAAGCGATGCAGTGTGTACGAACATGGCCAAAGGGAGGCAAACCCATGGACTTGCGGCCGTTTTACATTCGACGTGGATCCCTGTCAGCCATGGACAATTGTCTGATGTTTGGAGATTGAGTGGTGGTGCCAAAGAAATTACAGAGGTAAATATTGCAGCAGTTCCTCACGAAGCACAGTGGTACCAGCCGCATGAAAGCCTTGGCACGAAATTTTGTTTACTGGCCAGAAACGGATACGGAAATTGAAAAATTTTGCCAACAGTGTGAATATTATCAACTTGCAGTGATGGCTCCTCTCAAGTGTAAGTGGAAACCTTGACCTAAAGCACAGAACCGTGGCAAGGAATACACCTGGACTATGCAGGACCAATCAATGGCCAATCCTATCTAGTTTTGATCGACTCATTCACCAAGTGGCCTGATGTGATTCCGGTAAACAATCCGACTGCCAAGCATACTGTCAAACAGCTGCGGAAGCTGTTCCGATATTTCGGCATGTTAGAGATGTTAGTGGCAGACAAGGGAGCACAATTCACCTCTAGTTCTTTCAGCGAGTGGTGCAAAGGGCATTCAGCAGATGTTCTCACCACTATATCATTCGCAATCAAACGGACAGGCGGAAAGGTTCGTGGATAAGTTCAAACGTGCACTATGTAAAGCAGAGAAAAGAAGGGTTTCACAGGATGCAATTCAATCTTTCCTATGCATGTATAGGGACGCTCCGAAGCCAAACGTCCCTGATAGGAAATCCCCCACAGAAGTACTATTTGAAAGAAAGACCCAGACGTTGTTCGATAATCTTTTACCGAGGAGAATAGAAAAGCAAGGGCAGGAATCAGTTGGAGGAAGATCGCAAAGTCAAGCTCCATAACTCCAATGTTGGTGACATGGTTTACGCACGGGATTTTCGAAGGCCGAAGGGGTGGTCAAACGGAATTGTTATCCGCAGGAAGGGCAGACTTAGCTACGAGGTGATGGTTGGACGTAAGAGGTGGATTAGGCACATCAATCAGTTGAGACCGAACCATGGCAAAACGTAGGTCCCAAAGAACCACCAGCTTTGCATTGCGATATTATATTAGACACGTCCGGGTTGGAAGTATTTATTGTATTTCACACTTGCCCAATAAACATTTGGTAGAGTGCCACAACACATGAGTAACAATAACGAAAAGTAGGAAGAAGAATCAGAAGAAGGAATACAAAGTCCCATGTGATGTGTGTGCAGAGACCTTCCCGGTTGCCCAGGCCGAGAAAGAGGGTCAATAACCCGGTGAGACATAACAAATGTCGCAAACATCAGATGTACAACGCAGGCCGGCTCGGAAGCGGAGAAGAACACAATGGCTGCAAATCGATCTCCGGGCGAAAAGCTACGAACAAAATCAGGTTCGAAGGGTTTGCAAGCTGACTCAATTCGGAAAGGGAGGTGACAGGTGGGCGAGAAAGCTGATTGCCAACGCGTGCGTGTTCGCCACAAAGCGTGCTTGGGACAGACCCCGCGAGCGTGTTGCCACGGCCAAGCCGAGAGCGGATGAAATCGTACGTCAGACATCATGCACATTGTATGCCCCGAGAAGGCGAATGAAGACTGGCGTGCCTCAGCAAGACAGTGAACTGGCCAGACGGAGCGGACAGTCAAGTGTGGAGCGTGCGCGTACGAGGAAGACAGGCAGCCAAATCCGTCAACCGGAGTTTAGAGGATTGGTGAGAAGAACCTATAAATATGAGCGTTCTCGGTTCTAATACAACTCTAGTCGGCTGAGTCTTCTTCTGTTTGCCTTCCTGTCGGGTTGACCAAAACGTCAAGCAGAGCAGGCGTAAGGGTGCAGACTTACCAGCACGCGTGAACCACCCGGTCGATTGCGGGTACAGCGTCAGAACAAAAGCACACTCAATGGTTCCATCAGGAATATAACTCGCCTCTTATTCTCATAAGCAGATTGTAGCAGTAT
This sequence comes from Dicrocoelium dendriticum, assembly GCA_944474145.2. Taxonomy (NCBI): domain Eukaryota; kingdom Metazoa; phylum Platyhelminthes; class Trematoda; order Plagiorchiida; family Dicrocoeliidae; genus Dicrocoelium; species Dicrocoelium dendriticum. The sequence continues at coordinate 7,795 of CALYDF020005062.1, read as the reverse complement.
CTCTGGTCTTCACGGCAAAACTCCCTGTATCGCAACGCTACATGCTCTCTCCCAATGGGTAGAGTACTGTCACGAAATTTTTGGGTCACTTGGGTGGATAGATTGCGACGCGCAATCTCAATGTGGAACGGGTAGCGGTCAAATATAACATTTTGTTGGTTCCGGATTTGATGCTTGCTATCTATATCTGATGAGAGCAAATAAAATCGAAACGTGTCATGGAGTGCAGTGTTTTCAAGCAGGCAACATTCAGTTTCCATCTGCTTCCGCTACGGACCCAGTGATCGCATTGATCAAGGTGCACATCAATGGGAATCGCGGTCCACATTGAGAATGCAAACCATCCACACAATGTATACACCAAAATAACCCACCAATCAGTCGCTAACCGTTGAGCCAAGTGTTGCCCGTCGTGACCCGGTGGATTGAGGGTAGAGTCGAAATCAGCATCCCAATGATACCGGGTTCGATGCCTGCTATCTCTATTTTGTGAGATGAAATAAGATCGAACCGCATCATGGAGCGCAGTAGTTTCGGGCTAGCAACACCCAATTTCCATACTGGCACACCGTGTTCACAGATGCTACAAAACCGCGTGACCCTACGACAATGCATCTCGACCTCTTTGGTAGTTTGACTGTCAGAAATGGCATATCTGTCCAGATAATCAAACCAAGCGGTCGATTCGATCGGCTGTTCGGCGGGTCGGCCAGTGTCAGTGTAAGCAGAATTGCTTGTGAAGTGGCCAGATTTGAACGCAATAAAGCTATACCGCAAAGACATCCCGAGTTTATCAGTCGGTCATGATCATCATTGTAGAAGAAGCACCGAAGACAGATTCACTCACGATGCTTCGTATTGTAAACTTAGAGAGAACTGTGGCAGCTTAGATGTACCCCGCTAACGTGGATAAGTTTCAAGGTAGGCTCTTACGACGCAATGAACAGACGTTACAGGTCATGACGGCATTCATCATATCAAGGAGAGTAATAATGGTAATTCATCTGTGTGAACGGCGCTGTTCAAACACTTGAGGGAGTGTGAAGAGGTGCCTAATGCACCTCCATCATGGAGGTAAGTGCCCTGAACTTCAATGATTCCGTCAGGGCGAAGATCAGTGAGCAACTACAGTATAGCGCTCTTAAAAAATCTGGTGGCGAAGGAAGTATACTTAATACCTCGATGATTTTCGCAAGAATTTAATAGCCTTGTCTAGAAACGTGAAAGGCGGTTGACAACACAATCTGAAGCCACTTCAGCAACGCATCCTATGGCGACGAATAGAGGTTGAACGGACAACCAATGGACCATCCGTGTTTTTAAGAGAGAAACATCAATGAGTACGGATGTGTTGCCCTGTAGTGACGGTATCCGTTTACGCTGCACTCGAGCAACGATAAGGGATAAGAGTTCAACGGCCCGAGAGGGCGAACCCGTAGCATAGGAAGTGGGGGACAAAACAGGCTGGCCGAAATTATCTACAGAATGCCGTGCCCAAGTGCTAAGCCAGGGACGATGAGGCCGCATCATATACTTTGTGCACAATGACTTTATTTGGACTGCGTGTAAAGGGCTCAAACAACACGACCCTTGGCTCAAGTGATCGGTTCCAATGCGAATCAGCGAGTAGCGCAATTAAGGTCAGCAACTGAGAATAACTAAGACCCGCATGTAAAACTCCCAACTATAATTCCAGTCAAACAGAAAAGAACGCAGGATAGAAAATGAAAAAGTTAAACTTAACAGCGACAAAGCAAATGAGAAAATTGGCTAAAGAAGAAAATCGTGATTGAACAGGGGAAAACACAGATCAGAACCGAGTATGAATCTGGATTAAATTCGAAACAGCATAGGAGGCTAACTAAGTGACTTACCACCTGCACGTTGTCTTGCATCAGAGCAGCCATTTGTTTCGATCGGGTGGTATGTGCTTTGCCCGCTACGGCACAAACGCGCCATTTCACCAGCATGTTAACCAAGCTGGATTTGCCCGCATTAGGGCACCCAATCACAGCTACCTTGAGGACGCGAGCGTCCGGAGGAGTGTGAGGTCGCTGGATAAGTAGTTTTGTCAGAAATTCCGCTAGGATTCAGGAGGAAACAAAACGCGTTGTAACAGTGGACGCTCGTTTTCATTTAAACACTGGATATATATATATATATATATATATATATATATATATATATATATATATATATATATGCAACATCCTAAGAATAGGTATGGAGCCAATAAAAACCATGGGACTCAAAGTAAGGCACAGATATCGTTAAAAAACACAACACGAAGGAGTTCATGGTTTTGACAGAGGGTGAGGTACTACCTGGTTGCCCAAGCCAAAGTAGGACGTTTACTTTGGGGACACCATCCCGAACCTTTGGGCGAATGGCCTGCTCGTAAGGCAGCGGAGCGAACTCAGAGAATCGCGTCTATTGGGAGTCGGTGATTGATTGTCCAGTTCATACGCCTTTCGTTTGTTCGTTTGCCAAACAGAGGCTCAATGGCTCCTCACAGAACAAGTTGAAAACGAATGATCTCGACACAATCGAATGGACAACAAACGTGCGATCGATTAGGAAATGAATAAGCAAAAGGAAATTCATTTATTATCCGCTTTTGATCGCCAGTGGACCCGATCACTTAGGCGAGGCAGCCGCTAACTTCATTTCAATAACAAGCTAGGCCCGCCAGGCCTCATCATTCTTCCTGAGTAGTCTGTAATGGATTGTACGCAGCGTCAGTGAAAATTGTATGAGTTGCAAGGAAAAAGAGAGATTGTGGATGGCAACATGCTTTGTGAAACTACAGAGCACAGCAGTAGATATACGTGGGGCAATTACGTCATTTGTCCCGTGCAGCTTGATACTTGAGAATGATGAACCCTTGATGGAAGTTAACGTATTCTGAAAAGCACCGATAATGTTTAGGACACACAAACGGGTGACACAAAGATGCAAAGTAGCCTTAGCAGGCACCGGCGAAATAAGGCAAGTACCCCAGATTGGTTTATAAAGTCACACTAACGGTAGTTGATAGCAATGTAACAAACTCGCGTCCACATTTAGCAAGGTGGTGGGGATTTCTAGTGATAAGTTGGGATCGAGATAGCCGAAAGCAAGTGCCGGATAGGAATGCGTCGTGCTCGGACGAAATGAAAGCAGGCGATAATCACAGTCGATCTCGTGAGTAGTACAGCTAGGTCAAACACCCAGTTCAAGTGCGAATTTATCGACCTCTCAATTGCCACGATAGACGTGCGACGTTTCTGACAGAGGAGCTTGGTGAGTTGACGTTAAAGCACACCCTTAATTGAGATGGCAGCAATAAGTGAGACAGTATACAATCACAACGAATAAATAATGTATGAGGGCCACGCTAATGGACAAGCACACAGTTTTCTAGTGGAACTGCGAACGGTCGACCGTTAAACGGGACGCAGTGACACTTCTATGTTAACGCAACGCAACTTACACACCAGTATAGTAAGCGTTTGTGACAGCTTCCTTCGGATAAAAATAATGTGGACATCCCAGAGAAACTTGCAGACGAGGTAACCGCTGGCAAGTAGAGTCCTATAAAAGAGACTCAATGAAGCAGCAAACAGAGTTCCAGAGCTTCACGAATGCGAGTAAGAACTGGTTGTGACCCAATCAATCTAAGCGCCCGAAAATTAAAAGCAGGCAACATTAACTGGAAACACGGTGACAGTAAGAGCTTGGCAACATAATTAGGCTGTATATACTCTAACCTGGGCCGCTGATTCATGGGAGTAAAACCAGCACCTATGGAAGCGCAATTTTGAGGACTCGGTAGCATATGATTACCAAAGATATGGGGGTGAACAAACGTGGAATAAAGTATATGGAACGTGGTGAAATGGGTCATGGTTTAAGAGGTTCAGCCACTAGCGCCCCGGCATAGGATGGTAATTTCCAAGACCATAAACAAATGGCGGTGAGCTGTTGTGGCGCTGGTCCATAGATTGAGCAAACATAGAGATCTTTGGAAGGTTAATGTAGGTTACTCCAACTAGAGTATTGGACCGGACCATCTGCTCCAACCACCGTGGCATCAGTCTCATTTATGTCGCATCCGAACTGTTTGCTGTATTACTCTTGCGGAGGCTCAGTTGCGTACGGGAGCAGCATCTGCGTGAACAACAAGCAGGATTTCGCCCGGGTCGCAGTTGCGTCGATCACATCTTTACGATTCGCCAGATACGTGAACATCGCCATACGTTCAGTCAACCAACTATAGTCATATTCTTGGACATTCGAGCCGCGTTTAACTTTGTTGACAGAGTGGCTCTTTGGAACTGCTTACTGAAGAGGGGAGTACCTGAGAAGTATATCAGCATTCTCCGTGCTATTTACCATCAAACTTCGGACCGCGTGCGAGCATACGGAGATATTTTTCCACCTTTCAGTATCATTAGCGGTGTTAGCCAGGGTTGCCCAGCCTCTCCAGTCTTGTACAACTTCGCCTTGAACGAGATCTTGGATACTGCCCTGGATAACTCTGAGTCCTGCGGTGTTGAACTGCTCCCTGGTGACCGTCTTCGGGACTTAGAGTACGCCAATGACATCGCCGTGGTTTGCGAGTCCTTCCAAGTCACCCAGCAAGTGCTGCTCAGACTGGAGATGTCCGCCTCCCAATTTGGGTTGGCTTTGCCCCTTCCAAATGTAAGGTCCTATTACAGCACTTGCCAAGTGTATGTTCTTCTCTCACCCTTTCTGGGCATCCGTTGGAAGTGATCGACAAATGCAGTTATCTTAGGAGTTGTCTTAGTATTGGCGGCTTGACAGATGAGATCTCCCTGCGTGTCTCCAAGGCTAGAGTCGCTTTTGCTAAACTTTGTCAACCGTGGATTCGTCGTGATCTCAGCCTCGCTCTCAAGGAACGAGTCTATAATACTACGATACGAGCGATTCTGTTGCACGGCTGTGAGACATGGCCCATTCGCAAAAGCGATGTTCAGTGTCTATCTGTCTTCGATCAACGCTGCCTGCGAAGCGTTACTGGTGTTCGATGGCAGCATTCTATCAATAATGAGGAAGTTTATCTGCGAGTCTTCAGATCTAAGAAACTCCACCGACCGATTAATAGCATCATTTCACATCAAAAGCTTCGCTGGCTTGGGCATATGCTCCGCGTGACTACCCAGAAGCTACCATACGAGTCCTGTTAGCAACCACAGGCGTAACTTGGAAGCGACGAAAAGGAGGACATGGTAAAACGTGGATCCAATGCGTTAATGCGCAAAGGTTAAAGCTGGCTGTTGTCAGGCGTTCCCGACTGCCGGGTTAGGGACCAAAGGAACCCGAGTCCATCTGGTTGCAAACGCTTCAGGAAATGGCCAAGGACTGTACGCAATGGCGCACTTCTTGTGAAGTTCTATCCTAAAAGTTGTTTTCATTCTCAGGTTATTTTTCCCTTCTATGTGTTGTGGCATTCAACCAAATTATATTGTAATTGGTATAGTGTTGAATATATATATATATATATATATATATATATATATATATATATATATATATATATATATAGATTTCTTGGTAACACTACACACACAATTCTAGTGCTGCTACTGAGTATGCGAAGTCCAATGCAACATAATAGCATCCCGCGTCGACGTAGTTTGTCGAGCAATATTGGTGTCGGTGTCACCTCATCTCGCACACACTGTAGGCTGTCTAAGCGACATTTAACCGGCATTGATCATTTGCTTGTTCCCCGGTTCCATAACACTCCACGTTTCTCTGTCCAAGTCCTCTTTTCGATTGAACCAATTTTTTTCCTCTCAACCCCCGAACGAGGCAAATCCAACCATATCTCCGCCATCGAGATCAAGAGCCACACGTGGCCGCAGACCAGCACGTCAAACACTCAAGGTTGGATGCTGGAATGTGCGCACACTGCACGATCGGGACACTAATCATCGACCTATGCGACGAACCGCTCTAGTCGCCATGGAACTTGCGCGGTATGACATTGATATCGCAGCGCTGAGTGAGACTCGACTGGCTGATCAAGGTAAATTGCGAGAGGATGGTGCTGGGTACACTTTCTACTGGATTGGAAATCCCGAAGCAGCACCACGTGAACAAGGCGTCGGATTTGCAATCACTGACCGCCTAAATGGCCGTTTGACGGGGGAGCCGATTTGTATCAGCCCACGGTTGATGTCGCTCCGTATATGCCTCAGACGTGGTAAGTTCGCAACATTTATTAGCACATATAGTCCCACCATGAGTTATACAGAAGACAGGAAAGATCAGTACTACTCGCAATTGGCCACTGTTATAAAGTCTGTCCCAATGCATGATCGACTATTTCTGCTTGGTGACTTCAATGCACGTGTAGGGTGTGATGCCACAGTGTGGGCTGAGGTGATCGGGCCGTACGGGATTGGGATAGTCAATGGGAACGGAGAGCGCTTGCTTTCATTGTGTGCTACACATGGCTTGACGATCACGAACACCCAGTTTGCTCTGTGTGCTAGGGACATTGCTACATGGACCCACCCACGGAGTGGTCATGCTCACTTGCTGGACTACGTCATCGTACGTCAACGGGACATGCGTGAAGTACGCATAACGCGGGTAATGCGTGGAGCTGAATGTGGGACTGATCACAAGCTGGTGCGCACAAGGTTCTACATAAATGTCTACAAATCGTCGTACTTTCCAGCGAATAGCAATCGGAGGAAATACAACGTACGCGCCCTTATGAGTGCAGAAAAGAGACAAGCACTGGAGGATGCCATAAGAACCCGCCTTGGCGAAGACGACTCCTCGGCTTCTGTCAGCGTCCTATGGGACCACTTGAAGAAACAGGTGACCATTGCTACGGAGGAGACGATTGGGTGTTCAAACTGTAAACGGCCCGACTGGTTCGACGAAAACAGTTTGACGATTGGGCCATTAGTACGAGCAAAAAACGCAGCATTCATCGCATCCGAGGTTGACCCTAACAACACCATGAACAGTAATGCTTTCCGCCACATTCGAAGACAGCTAGCTGGAGAGCTGCGTCAGGTGAAAAATACGTGGTGGACAATGCAAGCTGCGCAGATGGAGTCCTACGCTGAACACCGTCAACAAAAAGAATTCTACGACTCCTTGAAGGCAGTGTACGGGCCCACTGTGCAGTAAATGAAGACCCTGAAAGACTCTGAGACTGGCGCCGTATATACACAATCTGATGACAATCTGATGATGGCTGGCTTGCCGAACAACCTCCTCGTGGTGCCAGCTGAGTGGTTCGCGATTTTCCCGTTCCAGCAAATGGTTCGGCGGCAGTGTTCCAGGACGTGGTGGGTTTTCGCCTGGCAAGCGTTCTCCTTATAAAAAGCCACATATGTCCGTTTAACAACACTGTGACGTGGCGGACGTGACTCGCCACTAAATAAAGTCACTGCCCCTTGCTTCATCCTGGCGAAGCATTGTATTCCAACAAGTTAATGCTGTAATTTCGGGGAGCATTGGGCTCCTGTTTGGCAAAGGAACAAACGAAAGGCGTATGAACTGATCAATCAGTCACCGGCTCCCAATGGGCGCGATTCCCTGAATTCGCTCCGCTGCCTTGCGGACAGGCTATTCAGCCAGGCTCGGGGTGGTGTCCCCTAAGTCAACACCCTACTTCGGCTTGGGCAACCGGGTAGTATTTTGCCCTCTGACGAAACCGTGGACTTTGATGTGTTGTGTTGTGTTTTCTTTTACTATTTCTGTACCTTGTTTTGAGTTCCATGGTTTCCGATGGTGCAATGTCTATTCATAGACTGTTGCAAAAATA
>CALYDF020005061.1:0-14763 GCA_944474145.2 Dicrocoelium dendriticum | reverse complement strand
TCGAGGTGGCGGCCGAGTGGATACCTTATTGTCGCACGTAGAGTACAGCCAGACCCAGTAACTCACTCGGAGGTAAGCGCCAATCACACCTACATCTAAACATAGCCCAAAGGAAGTGACAAGGCTCTTCGAATGCCCTGTCAGTTTGGATAATGACTCCCGCATAGTGATAATGCGATACCAGTCCAGTGAACCGATGCACACCTGCACATGATTGACACCGCAAACTTGGTGGCTCATCCATGCCAATGACAACTGATCGAAATTAGCGCTATAGATATCCATGTTGCTGTCTCGCATAGCCCTATCTTGGCAACAATCTACATGTGGATGAGAAAAGGTATTGGTGCTACACGTAGGTTGAGCCGGGTCAAGTATACTTATTCCACTTGAAACGACGAGGAGGCGCGATGAATTTAACAGGATCATCAGCACGGATCACACCGGTGAGTGGTACAAAATGCTTCGAAATCAGTCAGACTGAAGAGCAGCAGCTTTCCGACTGACCTTACATTAGTATTATTCAATACCTGACCAATATGCAAATGGCAGTCCACAACACGCAGTTAAGGACAACAACAACGACATCAAAGGGAAAACAAGTAAACAGTGGAAATGTTTGGTAGGTTAAGGAGGTTAATGTGTTGTGCGAGCAGAGGTCTTCCCTGTTGCTCAGGCCGAAGCAGAGCGTGGACTTAAGGGACCCCACCCCGAACCTTTGGTCATAAAGACCTGACCCGCAAGGCAGCCGGACGATTAACGGAGACCGTTAACGTCCAGGTAGCCCATTCGCCATTTTGTTCTCTATCGGTCCACAAAGAAGCCGGTGGCCAGCCAGGTTGTTCATCCGCCCTCCGTTAGTTACTCACTTCTGGTTACAGAAGTGGTCAGTGATCCTATAGTCGGTCACATTGGCACTGACACCGCACAGTACGAGCTCTTGTGGTATTTGCTGGAGAACCGGGTAACCAGCCCAGAACGCCCCACGCTCTGAGACGCTGCTGCTGATTGTCCGCGATTGCTTATTAATCTCGCCTGCAAAGCAAAGGAGACTATTCGCAGTTACCTACACAAGGAAGTCTTCCCCCTATCCGCAACCTGGGGACGCGCCCGAGAGCGTAAAGCTCCGCCACCTTACATAGGTCATTCGAACATTTTGCTGGAGTAGCTGATTGTTCTCCTTCATTTCCATTGTTCGCACTATCTTCAGACCGCTCTAAAAGTAAGAAAGTTGAAAAGAGGGATCATTTATGAACATCAGAAACAGGCCTTATCCTGACAATTAACAATAAAAAATGACCGACTACGGATAAAAAGCAGTTAATTGACAAGTCCCGCAGGATGGTATGGGTAAAGCTGTAATCTCAAGAGATATCTGAGTTGTCTGTTTAGGCGTCTATCGGGCAGATGCGCTGATGAATGACAGCAGCGTAAATGCGAATTGTATGCAAAAAGCAGACCACATGGACGCAGATATATTGCATGTAGATCGTGGGAAAATTAAAAACAAGCATACTCACTCACGTACAGTCTCCTCCGGTTTATATGATGGCATTATTACTATATTCCAAAGTGGTACCGCTGAGGCAACCAAGTGACAGGGGCCAAGGGCAACATCCAATCGTTCTTTTTGGAAGTAACCAAGATAGGGGAAGAAATAACTGAATTTTGGAGTCCCCGATTTGGCAAATCCGAAGAGAAAAATAATTCTGCCGACATTCCAGACGGCTATACAGTACACAAAATTAAGGAGGGACTAGTGTTATGACAAAGTTTCAGCAAGTGTCGGCACGCGTGATTAGGATCACATAATATTTGGCACAGTAATATGAGACCGCTGTGCAACCTTCGGTAGCGTTCACTGAAAACTCTCAGTGACTAAAGGTTTTGCTGGTATGACAGATTTCTTGGACGCTTAACCTATTTTGTGGACCTGCGTTGTGGTGTCTCCAACGCCTCCAGGTCGCGCTTCAACTAAGGTTCTCAAGCTTGAATGGCATATCGAACATGATGGCGCATACAAGAATTATGCTTTATCGGGAAGATGAATGTGTCAAAACTCCCAAATGCCCTCCGCAGCAGGCCAACGTGCTGGTTGCCTATTTTCGCAGCTGCCTCAGATCGTTTTGAACAGTGGAGGTCACTTTGAATGAGCACACCAAGCTCGCCTTCCTCGGAAGCGCTTTGCAACATGTGACCCAAGTCCGTACACGTAGTCATGCCTGTGGCGTATTTGAAAAGCGCGACATTTGCCCACATAAAATGGCATTCTGAACTGATCAGTTCGAAATCATGTTGAGGTCACGCTGGAGCACTTCGTGGTCTTCCGGTTTCCTGATCGCTCGCCATATCTTGATATCGTTCACGAAGAGTAGGAAATCGGAAGTAATTGCCCTCAGCAGATCGTTTATGAAAGCCAGGAAGAAACGAAGCCCTAGCACCGAGAATCTGGGTACACTGCACTCCACCTCAAATGCATCGGAAAAGGATTCTCGTACTCACACATCCAACGTACGTTCGTGTAGGAAATTACCTATCCAACGCTGGAGTGGGTCACCAATGACAGATCAGAAGTTTATAGAAAATAATTCGGGGCTCCATACGATCAAACGCTTTTGCTAAGTTCAGGTAAATAACATCGGCTCCTGCTTCGCCATCAAGTGATTCAGTCCTGCTATTGCGTGCAATCAACAAGTTAGTAGTGTGTGAGCAGTTTGGTCAGAAGCCATGTTGCTCCGGTGCTAGCATGTTTTGCTTTTCCAGATATTGCACAAGTGCACCAGCGATGACAGACTCCATAATTTTGGAAACACAGCAAGTAGGGTTATAGGATGGCAATTAGTTAGGTCAATACGGCCACCCTTCATGAATAGGAGTGAAAAGACATTACTTCCATATTGATGGAATGTTGTTCTTCTCTAGACAGTGCTGATAGAATATAACCAGATGTTCCGCCAGATCACTTACTGCTGCCTGTGGAATGTGGTCGAATGTTATCGACACCAAGAGAGCTGTGGATACGCAGGGACAACAGTCTCTTTGACACACTTTCTGCAGTAAAAGTAATATTGGATAAGGCTGATGGTGGGACAAGAGAAACATGGATGAATATTGGGCCCGTTACTCTTTGGAACGCATGTGCGTAATGGAACCGGAAGAGATTGGCTGCTTCCGTTGCTGATCGCGGGTACCGATCAGTCGTGACCAATGTTGGAATTCCTCGCTGCACCTTACGAACCTCATAACATGTCTGTATAAGAGTTGCGGTTCATGCGGAATCGCTTCAGTAACTCCTGCTGATGTGTCATGTTGTCCTTGAGGCTTAATTTTCTGCACTTTTGCAGTCCACGTCTCAGAATTCGTGGACTACTTGTGAGCTCTCCATGCTTCAAGCACATACACTTACATGTTCTGCTTTTCAGAATTGGCTTGCTTTTCTTTGACGAATGAAGGATTTTAGTTCAAACGCGTGCGCTACGAGCGTACTAAATGTCACTGTGAAGGTATCCCAAGCGATTTCTAGAGGGCATTTTGTTAAGAAGGTCCAAAATGATTCCTTAACTAGCGCGGATAAGATGTTGTAGTACATGACCGTATACACCTTATCATCCCCCCTTCAGGATATTCCGGATAATATACATAGTCGAGCAATATAGCAAAATGGTCATTGCGACCTGATGGTGTGCTTGTAACTAATCCATCGACTAGAAGTTCCTTGTTGGTGAGCACAAGATCAAACATTTTTGTCTTGTTAGCAGTTCGAAATCGGGTGGGAGAGGTCACGTGGTTGTACGGAGGACAACTGGTTATTACCATTTGTAAACAGGGTTTGAGCTGCATGTTTTCGGTTTCCGCTATTTCCAGCTCGGGTACATTAAATTCGCCTGCCATAAGAATGTGTCGGTATGGATTGTTCAAAGCAAAGAACGTGGTTCAGTGTGGAGTCCATTTCACACGTAGAGTTTGGTGCACGGTAAATCCCGGATACAAAACGCGTGTCTTCGTTCCGCAAACATAACCGGCACCAAAGCGAATCAGGGGCACGGATTTCTGAGTGGTCATTTAGTTCGCAGTGAAGGTTAACCTTGTCATAAAGAATTACTCCACCACCACTTCCAGCTCTACCATTCCGAAGCAGTGACATACTAGGTCAATTGATTTCAGAATCTACTGTCTCAAGGTTTAATGACGTTTCCGTAATCATAATGACAACCTGCAGTTGTGACAACTGGCGTTCTTTAAGTTCGGCCAACTTAGAAGACCTTGAAAGTTAATCTACAGACAGTATAGTGTTTTTGATGTTATAACTATGTTGGTGGATGTTAACTTCAGGTTAAATTTTTAGCGGACCGTTCATCGGTCGCCCGCTAATCAGGTTTGTGTGGGACATTGGCTGACCGAATACACAACATCAGCTCTCCGCTTAATCATGTAATGCGTTGAAACCATATCAATTCGGTGGTCTTGGTTCTCGGTCCGTCCTGCGGAGCTGTGTGCATTGGCGTACTTTTGTCAGCACAGGTTGGTGGCACATGCTCCGTCCGTTCGCTACTTGTGAACAACCTCCGTGCCTTCACGGTGCGGCATTCTTTCAGCCGGTAAGTGCCTAGACCCCATGCGCGCTTTATTCTTATCGGATCTGGTAACGCAGGCTGTCATTTTAATGCATCGTTTACCTTCACGCGCACAATGTTCCGGGCTGGAGCAGAGTAGTAAGCTTCCGGTGAGTGGTCTGACATTGAGGACGACCATCTAGCTCGTCGAAATTATTAGTTTCAGGAATCGGAAGCGCGGAATTCAACTTTGTCTGAAGGGCACGCCCAGGCATGAGTTCAGCTGGAGTTTTGTCTGTTGCTCGGTGGAATGCGGTTCGATAAGAAAATAGTGCTTGTAGAACTGCATCGTCCGAACCTGCGCCAGATAAGCGAATAGTTTGGATACTCTCTTGCAAGGATCGATTGAACCGCTCTACTATGCCGTTTACCGATGGATTAAACGGAGTTGTACCTGAGTGTCGGATGGCGTGAAGTTGTAGGAACGAAAGAAACTCGTGGCTTGTAGACTGAGGGTCGTTGTCCGTCACTATCTCCTGTGGTAGTCCGAAAGGGGAGAACATGTATTTCAGCCATCGAATTATGTTGGCAGTAGTCACATCTCCATACAAATGGACTTCCGGCCAATTACTGTAAAAATGTCGCCACCCAACTGATTCTTTGATGCTGAGGCGTTGAGCTAAATGAACCCATGATGTCAACCGCTATCTTGGCCCACGGTCGCATAAGATAGTCAATGGGTTGTATAGCGGGTGAAAACCGGCCTTGAACTCTTGTCTTTCCTTTGACATGAAGAGCAGTGATGAACGAGTTTTTCTATTTCGTGTGATATTCTAGGCCACCAAAAGCACGCGTCAACCTTGCGTTTTGCACTAACGATACCAGGGTGACTTCCGTAAGCACAGCGTGGTCTTTTTCATCGAGCTCCGAGGAGCCACAAAATTTTCGCAACGCAGTACACATCCATATATAAAAGAAACTTCGTGACGCAACACGCAGTACGGAAGAAACTAGCCCGTGATCTTGTGATTTTGTGGCCAGCCGTTTAACAGAAGCCCCTGAACGCGGCAGAGTGTGTCGTCTTCCTGAGTTGCTTTCTGGAGTTCTTTCTTAGTCAGGGCTGAGATTGGTTCAATACTCAGGGAAGACACCAGTAACCTCACATTATCATCCTCATTGTTTTCAGTTTCGTTGAGGAGCAGTCGAGAGAACCCATCCGCTACCTGGTTTTCGCGTCCAGGACGGAATTTAATTCGAAAATCGTGTGTTAAGAAGCACGCATACCAGCGAAATATCCGAAGTGGCCTCAAGCCATTTGCTTCCCGAGTAAGCTAGTTAGCCCTGCGTGGTCTGTACAAAGAGTGGAAGGTCTTCCGAACAAGAACAAATTCCACTTCTCACAGGCCCAAACGCAGACAAGGGCTTCTTTTGCCCCGGAAGAGTAAGAAAGCTCTGCCGTCGACAATTTTCGGGAAACGTATGCAATAACTCTTGACGCCCACTCTGAATTTGGGATAGTATAACACTCAACGCAATGTTTAATGCATCAGTGGAGACTATCGTTGGGCACGTCTCGTCGAAAATCGCCATGACTGGTGTGGTAGCTGTGCGGCGTTCTATCTCGTCAAAGCCCGTTTGTTGGGGTGACCCCTAACAAATACACTTTTTTCCTTCGTCAGTTCACGCAGTGACACAGCAATCTTCGCGAAATCCTGCAGCTAACGTAAGTTGTAAAAACACATACCAAGAAAATACTTTATTTCTATGAAGTTCTGTGGACAAGGAGCCTATGTGATGACACGCGCGTTGTCAAAACTTGGCTTCATACCGGCAATTGTTATAATGTGGCCTAGGAACTCGATTTCACTATCATTAAATTTGCACTTCTCGAGGTTTAACCAGAGGGTACGATCATGTAGTCGACGTAATACAGCATGCAGCTGTGAATCATGTTCTTCTGGAGTCCTACGGAATAGATAGCTGTGATCCATGTATATTATTTGACCAGACACATTGGCAAATGAGTGAACCATAAACCTTTTTCAAACTGCTTGGGCTGAACTCAAGCCCATTTGCATGACTTTGTACTGAAAGAGTCCGTCCATAGTAAGAAATGCGGTCAGCGGTCTTGACACCTGTATTAGTGGCATGCGAAAGAAAGCCATCCTAAGGTCCAATTTTGAAAATAATCAGGCGCCTGCTAGTATGTCTAATAGTTCATACGCAGTTCGAAGCATAACCTTTTCGACCACGATTTGACGATTTTAGGCCCGCAGGTCGTTGCACATTCTCACTGTACCGTCCTTCTTGAGGACTGTAACCATAGTGTGGAGTGATTCAGAACAGTTAGTGGGTTCAATCAGATCATCTGCAATCACTTGTCGTAACTCTGAGGAAACAGCCTCTCTTCTGGCCAAAACAATTGGATGTGGCTGAGCAATAGCTACCGGTTTAGCATCCTGCTTCAGACAAATGTGGTGAACGGTGGAGGAAGCGCACCCTAATTCTGTTCAAACAGCTTCGGGTACTGTACCTGTAAGTCTGCTAACTTAACCACCGTGATACGCCTAAGAGATAGGGGTGGCGTGACTCCCAGTGCATGCATAGCGTTGCGCCCGAGTATGGAACGGTTATTGCTGCGGGTGACGTATAGAGCAACTGATGCTTTTCCGGCCCCAAGTTGCACAACAACCACCGCATATCCTCATATTTCTACCGAGGCCTTTGTATAATTGTAAAACCGATAGGCTGAAGGATGTATAGGTATGTCATTTAGGTGACTGTCATAAATTCTACTCGGTACTATAGTGATCGGAGAAGCTGAATCAAGTTCCATGTCAACATTTGCTATCGCGTGCAATAACTTTAACAGTACGAATGTCAGGCATAAGGAGTTTAGGCTCTGGACAATTGGAAAGGTAGCTAGACACAGTACCTCCGTTATCAATGAAAAGTACATTTTCAGATGACTGTAACTGCTGACTAGAAACGGAATCTGTAGGATACAATTGAGAAATGCGTACTGAATGACAACAGCAGGTAAAGTGTCCACGCTTACGGCACTTGCTGCAATCCATTTCTAAGGCGGGACACTTGGCAAAATTGGCTTTATACTGTGGGCTGTAACAGCGGAAGCATTTCTGTAGGGAATGGGATTCGGTTGGCGAGCGATGAATTTTGGCAACCTCCTGTAAGTCAGCGTAGGTGGCGAAACATCGCAACTGTTCCGCCGTACATGTTTTGAGGTGAGCTAATTCCATAGTCTTATCCCAACTCAATGTAGTAACGTCTTCGGAAAGTAAGTGTTCCCAAATTCTGTTACTTGTGATTTCGCTCATCAACTGTTGCACTAGCATGACACCCTCGATTCTATTTTTTGGTACGGTTGGATACTCGCAGGGTCGTACACAGCGAATGAGGCGATCAACAAAACTGTCTATGGTTTCCGATGGTTCCTTTGTAAGTCGGCCGAATTTGAGGTGAGCGATGAATTGGTTTGTAAGCTGGCCCCATGAATTTTCCAGCACATCTAGTGCTTTCGTTAACGTAACTTGAGACGGGAGCTACAAAGCATCAAATCGAGGTTGTCCCTCTTCACCGAGTAGGTGTCTGAGAAGCTTCAGTTTCCGGCGTTCTGTGTAGATAACAGCTGCAGGCAGCTGGTCAAGATAGTTTGTGAAGGATGTTTTCCACTGGACCCATGAACTTTCGGTAGGACGGAAGGTCGGATCAGACAAGTAAGCTGTAGGAGAATGTAATTCCATGGCACAGGTTCGTAAGCCGCGACGCCAGTGTTGTGTACGAAAGTCAAATGCACGAACCGAAGTAAGAAGCTCGCTCCGGTAAACAAACTACTGTAATCTGAGAAGTGTCTAACTGCATGAGTACATTAACGTGTCGCAAGGAGAAGGATGAACCAATAGAGAAGCAGAGCAATATGCGCTTATGTGTGTATGCCTGGGGTTGTGTGCACGTGTCGGTCTAGACTAGTCGGCAAGCATACTGACCGAATGTACAACACGCGGTTGTGATGCTTGGCGTTCTCTAAGTTCGGCCAACTTACTAAGATGACCTTGAACATCAGTATATAGACAGGATAGTGTTTTTGGTGTTAGAAATGTATTGGTGGATGTCCAATTCGTGTTTAGTTTTAAGCCGACCATTCGTCGGTCGCCTGCTAATCAGGTTTCCGTGGGACTCTTGAATTTCGGTCAGAATGCATCGCGGCACGGAACGTACCAGATCGCAATATGCCCTCGTGCGTCTCTCGGTCCTGTCAGGTGTCGCGAGTGCTAGTGTGTCTACGTAGTGTTCGTCAATATTATACTACTTGTCATTTTTATGTTGTATTACCTATGATGCTGAATAATATCGACCGCGGTATTTGAACGAACAAGTCGGAGCGTAGCACGACTTTCAATATTTTTTGACCGCAGCCCAGGTAGCTTGGAGAGGAAGAAATTCTCGCCAACAATTTAGCGATAACGTCGTCCAGGGAGAGTGCTTCGCGGATGTAGCCCCACTGCTGTCGGTCATGAGTTAGCGCTTTATTCTCAGGAGAATCCGGTGGTTCAGGAACACCATGAACAAATATGGTTTTCTTGCTTTCGTTTGTAGAAGGGTCCCTATTGTTTTCATTTCCCTCTGACCGATCTTTCCAAGAAATATCTGGTAGTATGCGTACCTTACTCGATAAGTTGCGAGGACGAACTGCTGAGATTGGGACAGCCGCTGTCTCATATGCTTAATGCAAGATTACTCGAAAAAGTCGATGTTCGCCGTAGTGTACTGAAGTTTATTGACGCGCAACATTTTTAGCGTAGTGGGCCCATCCCGAATACCAGTCGCATCGCAGATGGGATTGCACTGGTTGCGATCCTCTAGCACCTTGCCCTCTATTGTGCCAGCTTTGGACTCGGGAACGTTAACGCATACAATAGTTAGCGCAATTTGCTTCTGTCTAGCGAATATCGGTTCGTGAGTTGCGGCTGGCAACTTCGACTGTTTAGCAGGCACTAATGAATGTCATGAAAACCTCGTCGCATAGCTCGTGCTTGGTCCAGAAAATGGACGTATGTGTTTCGCATCTGGCGTTTTTATCGAGGCGACGGATGCACATGTTATCCAACTCTGGGTTGTCGGTACTGTGACCGACTAGTCAGGTGTGACATCCAAGGATAAGTTAAAAGCAGTCACGCCGAACCTGACCTGCTCACTTAGAGGATTAATAATTGTCGGAGTAGGTGGCGCAGATGCCGTGGGGCGGTTAGCAGGACTGACTTTATCATTCGATTTAGGAACAGAATTCCGAGGGGTTTGCTGTAGAAAAAGATCGACGTCGTTGCATTTCACCGGCATAGCCCTGAAGCTCGCCATCGGTTGGACTGTTTCGGTCAGTTTTTCATACTTTTTCTTGGGTACCATTTACAATTGACTATTAAAATTGCTTCGCATGTTTGGCAAAACCAGCGCGCATCAGTTACATTGCTTTGTCTCTTAGACAATAAATAAATAACTAAACGGTTTATTCCTCCACTGTGCGAGGCACAGTCCAACTGAGCCGGCTGATCAATCTGCACAGCGAGGTCGCCTAAAAGATTTCATTGTTCAAGTTTTGTGTAACTTATCCTAAATTGGTTTTTGAAATGGTTGCCAAGTTGTAGGTATCAGAGAGCGTAGGAAACTGGGAATAATAACAGACGAAGATTTAGCCAAAATTTCATGTAAAGTAATACGACCATCCATGGAACCGCTCCCAGGGGATCGGCTTCCATGCGGGGTGTTTCCGCGTTGGTCTCCTCCAGAGTGGAAAGCAAAGACACAATTTAAACAAATAAGCTCTCCTCTGAGTACTCGTAGACAACTTGGCTCACCACATTTACCGCTACGTGGAATGCTGTTCAGTGACGGCGTACTTGTCCGGTCAAGCGAGGTAGAAGGCGAGTGATCCTGGCGTGGTTTGCCCAGTCGCAGCGCCAGCGTCGGTTATCGTAGGTGGTTGTGTCACTGAAAAGACTCAGTTACACGGGTATGGCTGTTTAACTGATCGACCATGGTTCCTATTGGGTTCAACCGTTCAAATTGACTTGTAGTGGGTGGATGTCAGCGATTAAGTGTCGGCGATGGGCGATTGCATTTGTACACGCAAACTGCGTCGTAGTTTATTTATAAACGATCCTGTAGGTGTAATTGCAGGACCAGCAGTTGGCGCGGGAAATGCTTTATGGATGGTGGTTTAGCAGCAGTGAGAATTGTTAATAAACAACCGAATGGCGCGTCTGGATACGACGACGAAGCGTTCTGTGACAAATTGGGCACCGCAAAGTATTTGCTGGACGAAATAATTCAGTAAAACGTACCCATTAAATGCGGAAAGTTAATCAGATTCGAAGAAGTGTATCATGACTGCGTTAGGTAAAGTGTGAGACGTGAAAGTCTGTGACCGGGTAGAGCACAATTACTATGCGACCCTCCGAATTGGAAACTGCCAATGACACGTGACGCACTACAGTACCGGGACTGAACTGGAGCAATGCAACTCAAACAGTCGACTGCGTTTGTTGCTAAATGAGGATGTTAATAAGTAAACAATAATAATAATGTGTCAGATGTACGCCGTAACGGCACTTCGATGTTATGCAACCAGCACCAGTCACACATGGACTGAGAATATCGTGAGGATGCCTACCCATACGCGGATTCGGAGCTGTGCCTCAAGATTGCCAGACAAGTTCGTTACCACCAGGCTGAATCGGAATACGCTCAGTTTCATTCGTTTAACTCCTATCTTTACTAACGGAGGATCCCACGTAGCGGAGGATTACGGATAGCTTGACATGTAAAAACTTGTATCACTGTCGCCAGAAGAGGCGAGACCAAGGACGAGATGACATCGTTCATCTGGTTCAAATAATTCCACGGTCAGTGGTCCGGAGTATTGTTATAACCAAGTAAGTCAACTGCCTCTCTGCGTCTCTAGGTGGCATCGACAACGTTGTTGTTCGACTAGTTCGCTGAATCGTGCCAGTAAGGTCATCCGTCAGTGCAACATACTGCGGATCAAGCTCAGTGCAACACAGTACCCAATGGTAGATCCTCCATCTATCACTGGAAGCTGAGTATCTTACCGTTCCAGCGTACCTGACAACAAAGGCTATGTTGAGCAAACGCGCACGGATCCATCAGCTGCTTCAGTGGAAGCTAGTAAGCGCCATGCACGAGGATACATGTGGGAGAGCTCGATTAAGCACCCGGACCTACCACTCGGTATAGGTGCTCACTCATCTACAATCCTTTCCGTATTTCGTGTCACACCAAAGCCTCGCTTATATAAAACAACCAATCACAATTTCTGTTTCCACTAAAAGAATTAACATACATTGATGTGCTTACTTTCAGTGCTTCCTGGTTCAATGATGCTAATTATCTCACGCGGCTAGAAAGGATCTTCGCTGGAGTCGAAATTCACCGTTTGCAGACAAGTACCTGCAATCCTGTTTGCATTAGCCAAGAAATTTCGTACTGCATGGGTCGATGTGGCTTCTTTCCCACACACCAATCCATTGAGCACCCGTGGACACTTTCTTAATAGCAACTGCCAGCCAAGAACAGCTTAGATAATTCCTCGGACACCCCTAATACAAGGAGTACTCCGGGAAAAGTATTCCCACTCCAGCAAGCACTCCATTTGAAGCTAATTATCTCCCATATCGATTTAGGTTGATACAAAGCTAACACATCAAATCACCTCCATTGTGGTCAGCAGGGTGTTCGATTTCGCAGGACTGACTGACGCAGTGTCGTGAGATAGAGCCCGAAGATCTCAGTATTTAAGGATCTTCAGCTAGCATATAAATACGACGATCATTATTCCATATACAGCTTATTTACATGTGTTCCATTCAAAACAAGTCAAGTCTCTTCAAGTATTGCCCCTAGCAAATTACAGACAGTGTTTATCCAGCTATGCACACAGCCTACCGAAAGGAAGCGATAGTCGGTCCTGAATTCACAGCATTGATGGAATACAGCAGGATAAACCGGAGCAAAAATGTATCCATTTGCTTATACTACGATAAATATAGGAAACAACATCAGTTTCTGTCGCATATTTGATTCCTCATGTGAATCTGGAGCTCCATGACCGCCTACCCATGGAAACTGCAATTCATAAGAATGTGCCTGACGATCTTATTCGTCAGGTTCCAAAAAATCAAGGAAGCATCCAGCGTCTCTTGGCTATCATTCATTGACATGCGGGTAGAGTATGAGCAAGTCCTTAGCTAGATGATTGTTGCCAGCCGAGAGTCACCATATCCGATTCTGTCTCCTCATAGTACATATCGACCTGGTTCTCAAGGACAGTGGCTGCTGCTTAAATCCGGTTTTTCTCAAAGTAGATTTTTTTTCAGGCATATATATATATATATATATATATATATATATATATATATATATATATATATATACAACAAACGAGTTTCTTGATTTGCCTTATCACCCGCTCCATGTGGCGCCAACACACTTACTCCCGAAACTCAAGCGTCGCAAGTCACGCGTCGATCAGCTGATTGTCTGATATCGTGGTATGCTTTTTACTAACCAACAGCTGATCGTTTGTGCAATCCGATCGTACGATGCAAAGCCCGTGTGCGCACCTTGTCGTCATTTGGGGACAATAACAAGCGCGACAACCGAGTCCTATATCGGGCTCAGGGAGAGAGGAGGAAAGGTAGGGACTGGTTTTCGGTCCAGAACAGGTAAGCGCTGGCCAGGCACCGCCATGTGGTTGGTTGGGCGTGGCTGTTTTCTTTGTTCACTTCTCACGTTGCTACTAATTGAGTGGGTGGTATTGGTGTACACTGAAACCCGGTTTGCTGACTTAAGGTAATCATGCAGTCCGGAATTATCATCACTTCCTGACTGATCCTAAAATATACGAATGATCTCGTGAAGCGTCATGATCTTTGCCCACCTCACTTGTACTGGGCACCTATCTACTAAGCGTAAGCGCCTAGCGCTATTGGGTTCCGGTAGCCCGTCGCAACTAGGACCGCGAAAATGAGGTTCTCATTTCAAAGCCACGCATTTCTATTAAAATCGCCTTCCTTGTGCATGTATGTATGCATCAAGTGACTATAGAAATACAAAACCGCTGCTGAAGTATCGCATATCAGAAAATACGAAATTTCAGGGATATTAGTTCCATGGCTGAGTGAATGCACTCTCGGATCCCATTGCAACCTCGACCGTGTGATGTCGACATCTACAATGGGACTGAAATCGATTACTGAGAACTGCCCACCACTTGGTCCACTTTAGTGAAAGTCAAACAGGATGTGACAGGGAGGAACGCTTTTGGGGACCACAACGATTACAGGGCTAGCTCAAATCACCTCAGAATGAAGCAATTCAAACTGATTTATTCCAAACAAGAGGTTGGAAGAGATTTACTTCAACCCAAACTGTGGTCCTAATTGAGCTTCCGGTTGCAAACAGATGGTAAGTATTCTCAAATCTAACAGTGAAATCGACGAATGGTTACCACTTTCCGTTAGCCTTCAGACTAAATTTGACAAGCGAGTACGAAATCTCTCCACCATAAGTTTAGTGTATCGTAACTGACGTCTGGTGGAGTGGTTTTGTTCGTGCTGTACAATAATCCCAATAATAGCTCATCCGGTTATCCAGCGTGCGGTACATAGTGGATATCCAGGGAATCGTTCACACTGGATGTCTCTATGGTTCATCTTAAACACAATGGGTAGGCGAGTGCTACTTGCTTAGAACGAAATATAGCATCGAACAAGTTGTGTTGGTATGTGTACAAATGGTGGATGCTGGAAAGACAGCACCTTCGCAACCTCATTTATGAAGACCAAGGACAATCGTGATCCTAGAACCGAGCCTTATGGTACGACCGACTTGAATTCCAGTAGGCAGGATAGCGTGTTGCGAACCTTCAAGTTCAGTTGTCATTTAACGCGAAACTTGACTATCCAACTCAGCACGGGATCACCAATGTAAAACTTAAGAAGCCTTTGAGGTGATCCAGACAGTCAACTGCCTTTGGTAAATTCAGATGGACGGTCTCTGCTCCTGCACCAGCATCGACAGAGTCCGTGCAGAATACGTGATTCAAGGAAGGCAAACAGCTGAACTGGCAACAAACTCTCACTGGTTTTGTACAATTTTAGCTTATCCTGGTCTG
>CALYDF020005060.1:0-14767 GCA_944474145.2 Dicrocoelium dendriticum | reverse complement strand
GAAAATTCCCAGCAACTTCAGCCTTCGGTGGTAAGAGTAAGATAGCGCAGGCCATTTACATTCTTTGTTGCTCTTCGTTGTGGTGCCTATAACGCGTCTAGGTCGTGCTTCAATCAAGGTTGCCAAGCTTGGATAGTGTATTCAGCATGCGGACGTACGTAGGAACTCTGCATCATTGGGAAGATTGATGGGTCAAATCTCCCGAATGCCCTTCGCAGCATGCCGACGTGCTGGTTGCCTCTTTTCGCAACTACCTCAGTCTGTTTTGAACAGTTGAGGTCACTCTGTACTAGCACACCAAGGTCATATTCCTGGGAGCTGGTCTGCAATCCGTTTGTCCCAAGCAAATATGAGTAGGCATGTCTGTGGCGTAATTGTACACCGCAACGTGTCTACGTTGAATGGTAGGGCATTTTGAACTGACCAGTTCGACACCGTTCTAAGATCGCACTGGAGCCCTTCGTGCTCATCTGGTACTCTGATCCTTCGCCGTATCTTGATATCATCAGCGAAAAATAGGAAATCGGAGGCAACTGATCGCGCCAAATGCTTAATGAACACCAAGAATAGACGAGGTCCAAGCACCGAGCTTTGTGGAACTCTACATGCCAAGTCGATTGCATCGGACAATGATTCTCGGACTCTCACAACTAGCCGTCGTTCTTGTAAAAATTACTAATCCAACTCAGGATTGGTTCGCCAATGCCGTAGTTCCGAAGATTATAAAGAAGAGTTCGATGGTTTAAGCGATCAATAGCTTTTGAAAAGTCCAGGTAGGTGACATCGACTTCTACTAGATCATCAACAGCTTCAGTCCAGCTATTACGTGCGATTAAGCTTCTTACTAAATGCTTTGACTAAATGCTTTTGACTAATGCTTTTGACGAAAGCCATGTTGCTCTTGAGCTATTAAGTTGTGGCTTTCCAGCTACTACATCAGCGCATCTGCGATGAGTGATCCCATCACTTTGAATAATACAGGAAGTAGTGTTATTGGAAGGTAGTTGGTGGGGTCAGTGCGATTACCTCCTTTATGAATAACAGTGATAAACACTCGCTTCCATACTGTCGGCATATGGTTCTCTTCTAGACATCGCTGATAGAAAACAGCCAGTGGTTCCGCTAGATTACTAGCTACCGCCCGCAGAGTCTTTGTTCGGATGTAGTCGACTCCAGGAGAATTGTGGATACGTAAGGATAACAACTTCTTCAACACAGCTTCCGCAGTGAAGGTGATGTTGTCTAAACCCGACGGCAGAGTAATAGAAACGAGAAGAATATGTGAGCTCGCTACCTGCTGGAAAGTTTGGGAGTAATGAAGCCGTAGAAGATCGGCTGCTTCCATTGCTGATCGCGCGCATCCGTCAGCCGTAAGTAGTACTGGAATCCCCGCCTCACCATTCGGAGACAGTTAACATGCCTGTACAGAAGTTTGCGTTTCGTGCAGAATCGTTTCATTAACTCCTGCTGATGCGTGACCTCGTCTTCGTGGATTAGTTTCACACAGAAGTTACGATGTATCACGTACGCAGTCCACATTTCTGCATTCCAGCAGTCC
The DNA here is from genome assembly GCA_944474145.2 of Dicrocoelium dendriticum. Classification (NCBI taxonomy): domain Eukaryota; kingdom Metazoa; phylum Platyhelminthes; class Trematoda; order Plagiorchiida; family Dicrocoeliidae; genus Dicrocoelium; species Dicrocoelium dendriticum. The sequence goes on along the minus strand of CALYDF020005060.1, from coordinate 13,209 downwards.
TGGTGATCTCGCCATGCCAAACCCCCCCGGGATATACATTTGCGTTTTCTGTTCCTCACAAAGGCCTTATCCTTGTTTTGGGTTGGAAGGACTTCTGTTCTGATGCGTGGTCAACCAGTGCGCTAAACGTCCTTGTAAAGATTTCCCAGGCGACATCTGGGTGCCATTCATTTCAGAAAGTCCAAGATGTATCCTTAACAACCTTAGATAGCACATTGTAGTGCGTGACAGTATGCACTTTAACATCCTCCTTTTCAGGGTACTCCGCATAGCATATATAGTCAAAGAGTAGTAACATGATCACTACGACCCAGTGGTGTGCTTGTAACTATCCCGCCAACCATGAGTTCTTCGTTAGTGAGCACAAAATCCAGTATCGACGGCTTGTTAGTAATTCGAAATCTGGTGGGAGAGGTTACGTGTTTGTACAGAGGTTGGCTAGCAATTAGCTCGTGCAAGCAGGCTTTAAAGTGCGCACGCTCGTTTGCTAGCGTTTCTATGTCGTGCACGTTAAAGGCTCCAGCGATAAGAATGTAGGTGTAGGACTTGTTCAAAGCAAATTGAAAGACGTGGTTCACTTAGGAGTCCATTTCCGACGTTGAGTTTGGTGGGCGTTAAATCACAGCTAGTAGACATGTGTCCTTATTTCGCAACCATAGGCGGCATCAAAGCGAATCAGGGGCTCGGCTATTCGAGTGATCGATAACTTCACCTCGGAGGTTTGTATCATGATAAAGAATAATTCCACTACCCCTTCTGGTTCTATCGGTCCGAAGCAGAGATATACCGGGCAAATTAATCTCAGAATCAGTTATCTCAGGGTTTAATCATATCTCTGTAATCATGAGGAGGTCCCGCGGTTGTGAGGCATGGAGTTCTTTAAGTCCCGCTAAGTTACTTTGAAGGCCTTGGGCGTTCGTGTACATGCAAAATAGGGCTTTTGTTGTTAGGTTCCGTTGATAGATGTCCACTTTGTTTTAGTTTTTAAGCCGGCCGTAAGGTGGCCGGCCATTAATCATGTTTTGGTTTATGAATTTCAATCAAGTTGCATGGCATTATTACGCGTTCCTGAACAGACGTTTCACTCGTGCTGTGCTCTGTCTTCTTGTGTGCCGTGGATGCTTTTTTATCGGTCTTTCCGCAGGACTGTGCAGATAGAGGATTAGCTGCCTTCGCAAATTCCATTAAATTGCATCCGACTGGTGGCCGTTCTTTTGTTGCATTTAGCCGGATCTCTATTGGCAACCTAGCTGGAAACTTTAATCAGCTATCCAGCATAACTTGCGTCATTCCATCGGAGTGTAGTATTACTCTCATTAGTCTTGGACTGCAGCCCTTGTACTTACGTGATGACGGAGCTCTTGTCAGGGATTTGACAATAACATTATCAACAGAGAGTGCTTCGCGGCTGTAGCACCACTGCTCTCGGTCATGCGTTTGCGCATCGTGATCAGAAGAATGCAGAAGCTCGGGAACGCCATGAACAAATATGGTTTTCTTGCTGTCCCTATTAGGAATGCCGCGTTGGTCAACTGCTTCCTTTGGGCAATCTTTCCAAGGTAGATCAGGTAATATGTGCAATCCACTCGGTGAGTTGCGAAGACGAACTGCTGAGAGCCGTACAGCCTCTGTCTCATCTGATTAGTCTAGTGTTACTCGAAAAATTCGAGGTTCACCAGAGTGCACTGAGGCCGGGTGACGCGCTACGTGTTGCAGCATTGCAGGCTCCACCCGAATGCCAATCGCCTCGCAGATGGAACTCCACTGGTTGTGATCGTCTTGCAACTAGTCTTTTATTGTGCCAGATTTGGACTCGGGAACATGGGCGCACACGTGAGTTAACGCAGCGTGATTTTGACTAGTGAGTGTGGCTTTATAGTTTTTCCAGCAATTTGGGTCGTGTAGAAGGCACCACTAAATTTGGCGATGAAGCTGCTTTGCGCCACGCGTGCTCGGTACAGAAGATGGGCCTATGTGTGTATCTCCCAGCGTGCTTATCAAGACAATCGATGTGTACGTAAGCTGCTTGTTATCTGCACCGGATTGTCTTCGGCTGTGAGTTGTCGGTGTCATGGCTGAATCATCAGGTAAAGCGTCCATGGTTGGATAAGTAGAAGCAGACATGTTTGAGGCTTGTCCACTTATGGGAGTGAGATGACCAAGTGGATTTAGAGTCCCAGACGCTGCAGTGCGGTTGGAGCGTCTAGCTCTCTTCTTCGGCTTAGATACGGAGCTTACTTTGGCTGGGTGAGGTATTATCGTGGCCAAATTGACCTCCGAGGGAATGAGCGATTTTCTCAGTCATCCTATCGCACATTTACATGAGCAAAGATAAACAGTTGACAATTGGAATGACTTGACACGTTGAGCAAAACCACTTTGTGTCAGCAACTTGGTTTGTCAGTCTCACGTCTTGGACGGATTTGCCTACACATTGCGGACAGTAGGGTCTAATGCAGCTAGAACAGGTAACACTGGTCTTAAGGACTTTACTGCAATTGTCCGCGCAACATAGGCGGCTTTGAACCATTGGAATGCCAGTCATCCTACTATTGTTTACAACAAGACCTATCTAAGCGCTCACCTTGATGGGTGTTTCTTGCGCCAGGCGTGACGCACAAACACGTCAAAACACGCACACGAATAGATAGTTGTTCAACCACCCCAAGGACAGGCGGTAGAGGCAGATGAAGGTCGTAACACGCAGACTGTCGGGTTCAGTGATCTTTCGACTCGCAGTTGAGCACACACACCCACACAAAGCGGCAGCGTGTGCTAATCGGCGTTCTTAAAGCGACGATGCAGGTGGAGCGCTGATAAGCGTCCTTAGAGCTGCCCAGTTGATGAGCGGAGCAAAAAGGTCGTAACTTTGTTATGCTGCAACTTGCAGAGATGGTTGTCGCGTAGTTTGGGAGCCGTCAGCTTCTTCTTCCGAATTAGACCAAAATCTCTTCCTAAAACCCGATTTGATGCAGTTACACAGGTGGAACTCGGCAAAGGATATGCCGAAAACCGGGAACTGGAGCTCGAGTATAATCCACACAGGTTAGATCCAAGCGTTGGGAGGCACTGAGTAGAGCTCGTCGAACTGGTTCGAACGAGCGCACACGCAATATTATGTGGGGAGAATTAGGGTGGCCACAGAAGGCAAAGCGAGAGTCGAGTTTAAGTGCGGCCGAACAGTGTGATGCCAGGGAATATCAATTCACCAACGTCGACTGTTAATAGTAATGGAAATTGGTATAACAGTCTTTAGTTTGGAAACGGAAAATCGTATGAGCTCATTGTTGACAAAGGTAGTGTGAAATCACTGATTGCGAAATCAAGAGTTTATCGCCTTTATCCTGGTGTAAAGTTACACCTAACCTCTATTACGATCCGTGGTAATACTGGTCATACGCTTTCTGTGTTAGTTTGCTGCATTTTGCCAGCATTAGACAAAGACAGCAATATTGTCGATGACCATTCTGTTGTCACAAGTCGATGACCATGTATTCTTGGGTTGCAAGTTATGCAGGCACTCAGATTAAGTGTTACGTTTCGGTCGAGTGCAGATACTGCAGCTTAAATTCGTCTCTGATTCATGACCGCTCCATAGCATCTGGTGAAATGAAGATTCCTCTAGTAGACCTTGAGATTATTGGAGATCCTGCATTTCATAAATGTTGAATGTTGCCATATGGACTAAGGGATCCAGTCCGGAAAGTTTTAAACTGTTTGTGTGAGAAGGGAGTACTTTTATCAGTCCTCAGGCCCCGACGGGCAACCCTTTTTGCTACACCACCATAGACACATATTTAGACACCCGGATGCTGTGATGACTGTCGGAACACTTTTATTACGAGACCTTGTCAGCGTAGCTGTGTTACGGAAGAAACTGAAACTATTCTTTCCTTCTTACATGATTCTGGAGTTTTCTCGAACCTGGACCTAAAGGATACCTATTTACACATACCACTTAGGAAGTCATCAAATGATCTAACTACCATTAATACCCCTTCCGGGTTGTATCGTTAGTGTTTTCTTCTTTTTGGCCTTGGTGTATCTTCAGCCACATTTCAGGATGTTGTGAATTCACTTGTAAGGTTTAGAAGAGGTTGAAGTCCACCAGGATGATGTGATTGTACATATCACTGACAAATGCTCTCATGGTTCTCGCCTACTAACTTCACTGAAGTGCTTCAAAGAAATTAAAAGCTGAATCCCAAAACGTGTATAATGCTTTAAAGAAATTACTTGTCTGGGTTACCATTTTACATCACTTGGATTTAACCCAGATGCCGATCGTGTTAAACCTCTGCTTGATGTGAAATCAGCCATCAACCTTCATGAACTAAGGTCCTTGATGGGAAACTTACAATAAGACTCAAAATTCATAGGAAATTTTGCTTCTATTGCTAATCCTCTGTTCTGTTTACTGAACTCTAACAATTTTGTGTGGACTACAGAGCATGGAACAGTACTGCTTAAGCTATTAAGCTTACTCCAGTCTGACTGTGTAGTTCAAACTTTTCCCCTGAAATTCGTCCTGTTCTTATTACGAATGCTTCTCTAAGTGGTATTGATGCTGTGCTCGAACAAGACGGACGCCCAGTTCTTTGTGTTTTCCACAAACTCAGAAAAGTTCAAATGTGAGACGCGCAGACGCATTTTGAAGCCTTGGTTGTGTATTGGGTTGTGACTCCACTACACAAATATATCTTTGGTCTGAAGTTCACCATTGGAATTGATCATTTGGCCTTGAAGTTGATAAACAATCCATCTAGCTCAGCGAACTCCTCTGCTGCAGTTGTTCAAAGATGGAGCATCGCACACAGTGAACACAGAATTGTTAAAGACAATCCTCACCTGGAGTATCTTTCTCGACGTGCATGTTCGTTTGAACTTGATTCCGAAGATGAATTCCCATTTGCTCAACCACTAGCTATATCTCCTGCAGCTCTAATTAATGTAACAATGAAGTGCTTTGTTCCGGTACTATCCGCTTTAAAACGGGGCTGGTTGCCTCTGGTCAAGCGAAAATTTGCCCAGCTTTATCAACGTTGAGATGAATTTTGTCTTACTCTTGATGGTAGATTGTGTATCAGTGATCGGATTGTACTCTCTCCGTTTTTCCGAGCTGCACTGTAGACCGATTTACCTTCTGAACATTATGATATTGGAAAGTTGAAGTCTATGGCCCGATGTCTTTGCTTGTGGCCTGAGGTTGATGCTGATATTCGACAGACTGCTTCAGGATGTGAAGGCTGTCTACACAAGGTAAGAAGTCAGCGATCTAACTGGACACCATGGCCCATGACGTGTGAAGCCTGGCAGCGTGTTCATATTGATCACTGTGCTCCTTTCCCCAAGAAATAGTAAGGGCTTGTAATAATTGATTATTATTCGAAGTGGCTTGAGGTATTCATTAAGGATAAACCGAATGCCAATTTTAATAGTGATGCTCTAAGGAAAGTATTTAGCCGCGAAGATGTACCTATGGTTAGTGTGAGTGATAGTGATTCACATTTCACTACGTGTGTCACTGATTGCTTACGCTGCCTTGGTTGTCGTCATCTGTTTACCGCCCCTAGACATCCTTGCTCCATTGGATTGACTGACATCTTTGTTGGTATTTTGAAATGTGCAATTACTCCATGTGCTCCAACAACATTTGATGAACGCGATCGGTTCTTTTGATGGTTCCTTACTTCAGTAAACTAACTGTGTTCAGCCTGCCACTGAAGGGACACCTGCTAAAATGTGTAAATTTCGATCACTTTGTTCTTTATGCTCGGGTTGATCACTGTCGTGGTATCCTATTTCAAGGGCAATGATTTCCGACACAGCTCTGGAATTGTTGTGAGTATTCTCGCACGACCTATGGTGCGGTTATTGGATCTGGATGATTTGTCTATGCACAATCGTCATGTGGACCAGGTACAGCTCAGAGACCCAGGTTCCGATGTTTCAAAGATCAATACTAATGTGCCTTTTCCTGATTCGATTCCAGCTGAGGAACCACTGAGAAGATCACAACGACTTCAAGATACGCGCCGAAAGGATTACAGAAACCCCCGGTTTCATTCGAGCTACGATTGATGTAATGACTGCAAATACTGTACTACTTGACTTTGCTATGTTGTATTACCTATGCTGCTGAATAATCTTTAAGGCGTAATTCGAAATTACCATTCGGTTGTCCTCCCTCTATTTCGAGACTAGGTTTGGTTGGAGCTTTGCGTTAATGCAGACTCTAAAAGTGTTGCAAGGCGGATACTGTAATACAAAGTTACCCCTCCTCCATTATGAGTCTATCTTTGTGGATGAGTAATATGCCCGGTATCGCGACTTCAACATCTGTTATTCCAGCGTTCAATCATTTCTCCTTGACATTAGCTTTGAAAGTTGTTGACCATTCAGTTCGGCTAGCTTGTTGAAAAGACCTTGAACATTGGTTTAAAGGCAGGATAAGTTCTCGGTCTCTGGGAACCCAGTAGTGAGCAAAAGCATTCTGGTGTGGGAGAAGCCAACCGATTGAAGGATGACCGTCATTCATATTTTTGTGGGAGAATGATACCTCTGTTACGGGCGCACGTTTTGACGTTACCCAACCACCCACGAAATCATGCGATTTGATCGATATCGGTCAATATTAAGTGGCCTTTTATACTTGCTCTGAATGGCTAGATTTCCGTTCTATGTCTTCTGCTTTGATTCATGTGTCATAATACAATTCCACGTGTTTCATCAGGTTGTGCCTCCTCACTCCGAGTTCGAGACTACGTGTCCAAGTACGAAATAAGTATACTCGAGTAATACGTATTAGCATCGTCCGCAGCTTGATTTAGCCAAGGTACGTCCCATTCCTCATCCGGATTTACTACAGCGTTGCTCAAATGAGCTGTAAGGTGAAGCTCCCATGTAATCGCCGTTAGGTTGGCTTTTTCAGATAAGCGTATGGCTTGGCTTTGCAAAGCCTCTGAAGCTTTTAACCGACGCTTAGATGGAAGGCTTTCACGATTACTTCGTCAAGGCTCTAACACTTCTGTTTCTTTTTGCGCCAAGTGTTCCACCAGTTTTAGGAATCTTGGGCCATTTGCTCCATAACTTGGTGAGAATTGTAGCATGTTGAGCAAAAACGCGACGACATTATCCAGACAGGTATTTCTCGAATTAACCGCTACTGTTCCAAATCTTGATTACCGGATTCCTGGCTATCGTGAGAAGGAAGTTCTAATACGCCATGGATGAAGATTGTTTTTAAACCAGTTTGTTTGCTGTGTCCTTCTTCAGTGTTCCTTTTCGTTTGTCGCACGCTCCAAGGAGCTTTAGTACAGATGTGTACCCCACAGAATCCGTGTCAAAGCGTAAGTTCAGAGTAACACTTTTCTGCATTAGAGACAGCCATTAATGTCACCACTTAGTCTGGTTTCGCCAAAGTGTGCTGAGTTCGGGTGACGAGTAAGTTGCCCTAGGTCTCGGTCGTCATACGCTTTGCTCCGCAATGTGATGGCGATAGATTCGGTGACATTCGCGCGCACAATAGACACGGCGTTGTTGTGGATCCTTTTTTGTTGAGCTGTAAGACTGGGTAATTCTTGGTCCTGGCTTTCTCAAAAGTGATAATGCGCTACTGACTGTCTCTCTGTTCTTGTTAGCGGTAGTTGTAAGATAGGAGATCCTAAGTGTGACATTCCGGATGAATTTTGCGGCCATCTCCCTAAATATGATTGAATTCCCGTGGGCGTTGAACTCGATTAGAGATCCTTGAGTTGCGCATGCACAAGACTGGTGTTCGGCTGCTCCATCCTTGTTAATGATAGAACTTGTTAGAACCATCGTAACTTGCTCAATCACACGTTTTGTGCAGTGCGCGATTTATGTTGTTATGAATGCCGCTTAACCATCAGAGCCCCGGTCTGTTTGCTCCTACCGTTCTTATAAACTTTGTGGTGATAACAGCAGTGGAGACCATACTGATAATTGTTCGGATGGAGCAAATTGTGCACCATTGTTTTGCTTAGAGGTTACTACGGGGTCCTGCCGGGTACATTTTCAATGCAACAATCTGAGCGTCCATTAGCTTTGCAACTTCTCTATCTAACCAGTCGCACTTTTGGAGAAGGATAAGCATACGCTTGACTATTTGGATGGTCGAAAACGCAGAACAAAACTAGATGTCATCTAAGATCTCACGTTTAGATCTCACGCACTCACGGGGAAAAGTCTGCAAAGTTTGGATGGCGCCATTTTGAACAGCTTGGGCAGGTTAACCCTAAGTTGACTAATGGATTACCTACGGCCGACCTGCAGGTGCCTTTTGCCTGAAGCCCTTTTGGACTTGCGTCAACTAGTATTCTGAAACGCAGCACAGTGTCCTTACCTGAAACTGGGAGCTAGATAATATTGTATACTTTTCTGACGTTGGTCAGGTGCGCACAGCCGTCAAACGAGTGATTTGGTTAGAAAGGTCAAGTGAGAACGGACTAGCGGTCTGGTCGGTGTGGCTGTTTACCTCGGCGTACTGTTTGACAAAATGACATAAAGTGAATCGTTTTGGATTGGCGATCATGCATAATTAAGTGCTAGCCAATCAGCATAATATTAAGAAATGGGATGAAGCTATTGAAAACGGTATTGGAGAAGAGCGATATTTGTTTGAGTTGACGGCCTCAAGGAGGATCTAGCAAACGAGTGTGTAGTATCCAAAAAATGCTTGGCACTGGAGTATTACACTTTTGGGTTTAGTAACAAAACTCGTCGCAAACTCAGACATGAATCAGAGGTTGAAACAAAAATAAAAATCCGGAAGATAAGAATGCATTTAGTAGAGCCGATAAACCCGAGTCGAATGAATGTAAGCTTAGTGATATGCAGAAAATTGGGGAGGAATTGTCCACAAAAAGGTAAGAGCGTCGACTCGGCGCGATCGCCTACTGGATGACGTCTAACCTACCGTCCTCTACCGCTCCAGTGTCACCGGTTTCCCTAAGATGTTGAACAGTGAAAGTAAACTCATCCTCAGTATAGTGAAGAACCGTGAATTTCCTCTGCAGTTCATTTAAAATCATTTCTTGGCACCGCATTCGATCAACGCTGTCACTGCACCGCCAAACAGGAATGTCGTCCTTACCGTTACCTTCAAACAGGACATTGCTGTTAAATTGCTGAAGCAATCTTTTCGAGCTTAAGAGGCCAGGCATTCCTATAACTCGACCCAAAATTATTTACCGAAATTATGCAGCTGATTTTCCAGGGTCAGAAGGGTAGAATCCCGATTCGTTCCGAAAAGTTCCGCTCATATCAAGTAAGTTGCACCTGTGGTGCAAAGTGCCCCTTATCCAGACCAACTACTGAACACTGCGTGCGTCCCTACGAAAATGCACTGTAAGGAATATCACTGGTCCTATGCTTGAATGTTTGGATGAAACGGGACAATAGATCTAGGTTAATGGCTCATTCAAAGTGATTTTGGCCATCCACAATCAATCTTCCAAGGAGCTCAAAAAACGTCCGATAACCAAAGTTGAGGACTTCGCAAATAAGGGTTTACAACCAGAACCGTGCAAAAATACCAACAACGTTGGTACATGTCTTGAGCTTACCTTGGCCACAAACGTTTTCCGGCTGGACTTCTCATTTTATACATGACAAGTGACCAACGTTTGTCACTTCTGAACAGTCTGTCCTACCAGTGTTTTGTTTTCTCCTAACCACCTAGTTCCACTGACTAAGCAATTGATCGATGAAGTGCTATGGTAAGTCTATAAGTTGTATAAAGTTCGTGGTTCTTAGGATTTAAAGCTAGATTTCAGTGGCTAATCGATTTTATAACTTTGTCACATATTTGTGAATAGTTACTGAGATTTATCGAACAGAATGACTTTCGGGCAAGTGTACAACCGTTATTTGAACATTCACGCTTTAAACATGGATCGGAGCCTATGTGCCTAGTTACGTTTATGTCCTCTTTAAGGTTATAAACGCTACCACCTTTTATTAGACACGCCCGGTCTCCTGAGCGAATCCTTCAATTGACAAACCGTCAGCATTCGTACAGCAACGTATGCGGTTATGGGTCATGGAAAAGCAGACATTCTGGCCCATTTACCCCACATCAAGTGTAGTGGAGTCATCAGCAGCTTTGAATAAGCCAAATAAGCCTAAGTACATTCCTTCCTCGTGATCTAAGTAAGGCGTTGACCTTTGACTTCGGGGAAAGTCTTTGCTCTCCAGCATTATATATATATATATATATATATATATATATATACCCGCACAGAGCGATTTAACTCGTATGCATAGATGCCTGCAAAGAAATTCATCATTGTTTTTGTTGGTAAACGCAACGGTTGTTTTTATTTGCCCTTGCTCATTGTCCTCATAAATACTTCGCTTAGGTAAACAGTGTTAGTTCCGTTCCATCTTTCGGTATTTAGAGGTTTCTATGTAACAAACAGCACTAAGTGTGATTTCAGCCACAGTGGCGCCTAGTCTACAATGTCATTGAAAAGCATGGAGGTGTCTGTACCACTTCAACAACAGCTGCCATCACTTTTATGTCTTCTGTGCACTTTACTTATAAAATATGTATGTGTTTAAGTACCATTCCGTCTAGGTTTTCGAAATGTTCCTACCCAAACACTTGGTATGGTTGGATTGAGATAGGTGAAGCGAAAAACTGTTTGTACGTCTCACCAGTGCTTGATTTCGGTGCGCTAACTATAGTGAACTAACAGTATTTGGGTGAAATCAACAAGATGATCACGATCTTTACTTATTCCCCTTCACCATCGGCATCCTCATTATTCTTGAAGTCGTCGTCGTTGACATCATCAACAGCGCCGGATGTAACCTTAATTAACTGTTAGTATATTCATGACAAAAATAAACAGAATGTGCAGAACAAATCGTCCGATGCACAAGGGAACCAGAAATTGTAGCTTGCTCGCTGTCTGTAAAACCCCACAGCCAGCACAGAGTAGATAGTTAGGTTTCCATCTAAATTCCCGGTCATCCTGTGCCACTTTCCTCGTATTCGGCAAAACCAACCAAATGTTTTCACCAACAGGTATGTGCGGAAAGAGGATTACCAATTTATTATGTTCAATCACCTACTAATCAGTGACGTCATCCCACAGCTTCGAATATTTAGTTGCGTGCTAAAAGAAACAGTTACTGGGTTCGTCTACTGCTTTTACAAGTACCCTTGTTTATCTGTCCCTCTCACACAGTTCCAGATAGTTGCCTTAAGGAACACCTGATATTTCTGAGTAGACTTGACTGAGCTAGTCCGTCGTAACAAGCTGTAGCAACTATATACCCATTTGCAATCAATGGTAATCAGAGTGTCCCCTACCTATCGTATTTTCTAATACTTCATTTACATCATATCAAATTGGTAATTTTAAAAGCCAAAAACAGTAAACTTTCCTTTCCTCTCCTCTGTTAGCTTAGTCAAAACTGGATATTACTCGAAAAGCATAAAGTATGGCGTAAAAATGCAGCTGCCACCTGCAACTGAAGAAGATCGTACAGCTGCAAACAACACTTGAACATACCGCGTCAGTCTGTTACAGGAGGCTTACAAATCCAGGTAAGTGTCAACGACGTCGGCTGCTTCATCCAAGAAATCCGTGAAATTAATAAATATTGATTCTCTTCCCGCTCGGATGGCCCTAGCGGCAGGCTCGGCCCACTTGTATTGCTAATGGTTGGGCAGTTGTCCGACTAAAGAGCTAAGTGTTCGCGACACGTTCAGCTCAGCTTCGTATCTAAATTGTTTCAAAGTTAACTTACAGGACCGCAGTTCCGCAGCTAAACGAGACAGATAGCTGCATAATCATTGGGCTTGATGTTGGGTTCATCAGCTAAAGCATTGATATGGATTCTCGTTGTCATGTGAAGTCGTCCGAAGCATTTGCTAAAAGTACTCGTCGCGTCTTCGAAACATTCAGCAGGTGCAAGATGCAAGCAAGTTTCCATGACTTCTTTGGCTTTACCACAACAGTACTGTATCAGAAATGACGCTCGGATCGGGAGTAGTTCAGGTTACATTACCTGCAACGCATTACAGAGTCATCACTAAAAGTGAAATACTCTTGCTTAAGGAGACTGGATGTCATGTTCGGCCCAAAACAGTTCGATTTGGGCTTAGGATAACAGTTACTGGCGGGCTGTGGATACAAATGGAGATCTCCGTCCCGGTCTAGTACCCTTTAACGTACGTCTGTCAACGGATCATTCCATCGCGTTACCGTCGACACGCAATAGGCACAAGTTATCGGCTTTAGAGGAGAGGATCGAAGAGCACCATCACACACCACATACATCGTAAGGCATAGAATTTGTAGGTTTGCTGTTCGGCTAATCCGACACAACACGACGTCGGAAACAAGGAATTTCTTTATACTGCTTAACCTGCAGATCACTCTTGGTCAGAACGCACTCCAGCACTCTAATCCGGGTCTCAACACCAGCAATATCAACAGCGCTAACATGGACGTCAGCATCAAAATCAACAACAAACATTATTCTACTATTCATCAAGGAAGTAACTATACATCCCAAATAACCGCAAGGGACGGGATTGGATAACTGTAAGCTAGTGAACCTATACCATACGGAAAAGACGTACGGCGGTGTGCGGAAACGGTACAGCGTAGCAGTTTGCTACTTGACAAACTGTTAAGGAGGAAATGCTTAAATTTGAAGAGTGATGGGGCGAAGCGAAAATTAAAGTAATTCATAATACATCTGTTCGAAGCATACCTGTGTGAATTTCTGCAAGGAAGTAGGTGCAGTTTTTGGGAATAAGAATATCATGTCCAGTTTAGTTGAAGAAGCAAAGTGCTCTTTATGTTTTACAAGTTGCATAACTGTGATTGACAAGCTTTCATAAAATTGAGTGATTTCACCACTTAAGCCTCCTTATTTTCTTTCCTAGAATTACAAAGGAAATTTCATGTTATAAACCCATTCTTGTACTTGATTTTCTTACCTCATTATAATGACAATCATATTCATAATATGGGTATTTAACATTGAATCGAAAAACCACGGCTGTAACGCCAGAGATCAGTATGTAACAAAGCAACCGTGTTAATGCATGGGCGATATAAACACATTGTGACCTTGTCAGCCAGTGCGACTGCATAAGCCATCACGCGGACCCCGCGAACACGCAGACCGCTCATTTGACCTTGCAACCACCACGCTCGCCTGACC
>CALYDF020005059.1:0-14759 GCA_944474145.2 Dicrocoelium dendriticum | reverse complement strand
AAGAAAAGATGTCCATTAAGTTAACGGCGCATGGTATAGTTGTGCCAGATAAGTTCCTGCTGCTAGTATTAGAGTTAAGCGGAGTACGCTGTACCGATCTCACACCTTGATAGAGAAGTTAAGACGACGTCCACTGACCATGTGCAAAATAAAAGGTGCTGGAAAGGAAACGCTAACGGCATAAAACCTGTTAGTTTAACGTTAAAGAATAAGTGGAACCAGCGATAATATAAACTTTAGGGACACCATACGTCTTCAAAATCCTGAACAAATTGAGAGCGAAACAAAACCGACTGTGTTCACCGGTACACCATTAAAATGGTAATGGCCAAGAGGGCCAACACTTAAGTTAGTCTTTATGTATTAGCTAACCGAGCAACCTGTGCATATAAGGCAAACCTGGCCACAGCAACGGAAGACAAGCCTCATCCACTCCACAATAGGTCACACTCTATTGCCCTGCTGGTGGCTCACGTAAAATCCTCGACCTCTTCAGGTACGCGTTTTTAAAGGATGGGCCACACTTAGCCGGCATGGTATCTGCTAACATAGGACAGTGTTACCCAAGCCTTGCCAGGCTCTTCTACACAAACCGTACAGCTATCTTACTACAAGTTAATCTACCTGGAGATGGGCTGTGGGAACATGCAACAGACCACCTATAGCGATACCCACTTTCTCATTGCGCCTACATTTACTCTACGCCTTCTAATGCAAGGCCTTAACTTAGTTTCACCCTATGTATACTTACCTCAGTCTTTGTTCTGTCTATCATTTTGTCGTTAAGTGCCCTATAACGGAAGAACTGCTGCTGTGCAACCTTCCTAATACTCAAGCTGACGTCGTTCCTGAACTTATACCTAACTTTGTCCCTACCTCCGACAACTATTAGGTAGACATACTCCTAGCCCAGGCAGATCACGGTTAAGATACTCACTCTCATCTGAACACCTTCTGGAGTCCGATGTGTTTATGATTACTGGCGCCTCGAATCCCAACTCTCTAATATCCAGAATAACTTCCTTACCGGCTTCCCTTCCCCAGATACCTTCGCTCACTGCTTTAGTATTAGCTTTATTCTTTACACTTACTACAATCAATTCTCCGGTTGACATACCTGAAATCCTAAAGTAGTTGAAATGTCTGACCACCATCGAGCCTTCCGGGAAGTCTAATGCACTGACGTCTTTGATTCTGAGAACATGAAAGCCTGAGTTTTATCCTTGGCCCAAAACCTTGGCTTCCCTGCCGCACAATCGAATATTTTTTTCACTATCACTGCTCTTTACAACAGTTTTGTCGATTTCGTCGCACTGCTCCTTACCATTTTTTCGCTGTTTAGCAATTACACGGTGAATCCTATCAAGTGGTGCTTTCTGCATCTTGAGAGATTTCTGCCTCCACCGTCTATGCGTGGATAACCACTGTCGTGACGGCATCCGCCTTTCATTTCTTAGGACTCGCTTCTTTACCCACACGTACGTTTCCAACGCGTCTCTTTAAGTATTAGACTCGTGCTGCGTTACTATTCATAACCGTCCAACATTCTAAAAGTTACATTCCATACCACTTGCTTGTTCTATATTCAGACTTATAATATTTACACTGTCCACTTCCGAATGCTATCTGTTAATAACTGTTGTTTCCTGGCACCAGCTATTTCACTCTCATACACTCCCCGGTTTCCTAGTGCTACATAGTCTCTGGCTCAACGTATCATCTCAACTGACTACCATTGGGCTTGTTATACAGCAATGCTTATAAACAACTGATTTTCCCACATTTTCACCCCTTTACCACATGGTTGCTTTACTTATGGCACTATATTCGGAACAGTATCTACTTCCGGATTTTTGGTAATGCTCATTGTTGTTCCTAGCGCCGTCTGTCTTACTCTTGTAACTCTCCTATTATCGGTGAACAACCTAGCTTCTGGCGCCTAACCGATTCAAAGCAACGAACTTCAGTTGGAGATTGATGCCGCAGTACATACAAACAATCATGCATCTAACAGTTTTACCTTGTTACCACGTGCTTGATATTCATTCAGTCACATTCGTATAATTATGTTATTACGGATCAGGAGTGCTGCTGCTTGCCGCTTCCTAGCTCCAGCTGTTTCAATTTGGTACGGCTGTTAAAAATTAAGGAGCCACCTCGGCTTGCACTAGTTTCTATTTATTCCGAACTTACTTCAATGGTATCGAGTTGGCCCTGTGCTAACAAACTTATGACGTTGCGCCTTCTTTTTCCACTACAGGCTTCATATGCTTTTAAGCTAGGTTCTTATAATTAACTAAGTCCTGAATCTTCGTGTTGCTGTTTGTGTTTTCTAACTCCATCGCCGTCGCAATTGTAGGTATCCTGTTCTCGGAGAGCAACGCTCCATCTAGCTGCTCACTGCTTCATCCTAACGAGCGTCTACTAGGCTGTTTATGTTGCAGTGCTCAAAACCAGCTGACATATTAGTCCCCTTAACTTGTTGCCACATGCCTGCGCCCCTTTGGTCCTTCTGCTTTCTCCTATAGCAACTTCCCGATTCAGAATGTTGCTGTCCGCTGCTTCTTAGCTCTATCGGTTTCACCATCACCGCGCAAGAAGGTGGCCTGAGGCAAACTGTTTTTCTGCGTAAGCCGCCAGCGTCTTCAATTGGCCGACACTTATTGAGCACAAGTCGCTGGGGCGAGGTCAATTCGGCGTTCACCATCCTACTACAGCACACCAAAATTCGCAACGTCCGTTTCACAGAGGCGATTGTAATTAACCGGAGTAAGCCGCTGCTTTGTGTTCAGGTACAAGTACCGATCAGCATTAGACTGCCTTGGGGACAGGGGTGGTAACCGTGGCTCGCTTATCGTCTGTTGGTTTGTTTGTCAGTTTGTATATATGCTTGGTCGCCCCTTTACTGAATAACTATTAAGGCGCGTTAATGTAAAAAGCACTAAGGCGGTAATACGAAATGCGTGCATTTACCAGTCTTCGTCCCCTTACTGTGCTTTTCAAATTAATAACGGGAACTAACTGTTTCAAACAAAGAACTAGTTTCTTCTCACGGTTTTCGAGGCACATCATATTTGGCATGATCAAAATTTACAAACAGTTAGGTTCGCAACAGACACATTGCTATGTATGTAATCGCACTGACCGAACGTTGCACAGACTGCCGAAATTGAAGAGGTAAACATGGGGAATAAAGTTGCCAGTGAAAAACGATACCTTGGGTTTGATCGTGCGTATTGTAAACAGTCAGGGCCTTATAAATTTAGCGCATATGATAAAGGTAGACAGCATATAACATTTTCCGGTAACTTTCAAGGAAATACTGAAAGATGACTCTAGTCAGCTTGCCAGTATTTACTTGTGGACAGTGCCTATATTTAGTGGCGAGTCACCCGCCAACTTGCAATGTTGCTAAACGGTCTTTTCTGGTTTGTTATAAAGCAGATGGCTTGCCAGACTAAAACCCAACACGTCCTGGAACAGTTATGCCTCATTTAGAACATCAAAGTACAGCTGGCAAAGCAGCTTGCAGACCAATTTTACACCCGGTTATTCGCAGTCGGACGACTTCCGCTTTCCTCTGTTGGCTGAACAGATAGGTTGGTCAGGGCCGTGTAAGTAGTTGAGGTGGGTCAAGGATATGTATGTTACGAACAGCCATATTGCTGCGTGTTTAGGTGAGTAAACATCCCATTGCTTCTGATTTCCGAACGCCTCAGATCACGTACACTTTTGGGCTAATGAAGACATTGTGTCCATCTACCCACACCAGACAACAATCGCGTGGCTGCGTGTAGGTAAAGCCTTTTGGTGTACAGCCATGTTGCAGGTAAATCTTTGTCGGTTATTACGTCATGTCTTGAGCGAGAACGCCGTCCCTCACTCTAATGCCTGATCCCCAAGAAGTTTCCAAATTTTAAGTTTAGGGAAAGCAAGACAACCGAGCAAATTCCGATACCATCAAGCGTGTAACCAAGTTTTGTTAATCTCATTTGTTATGACTTCTAAACATGTGACAAAATAATTGCAATGCGCAGCACTGGCTGCCCTAAAGTGCGTTTTGAACAAGCTACAAAAAGTACTGGCCGTGTGGGTGGACTACTGTCATTCACATAGGGAACAAGCGGATTGTACTAGTAAGCAATCCGCGTAGTACCAATGCACTTCGATGCAAATATTGTACTTAAGGAGGGGAAAGCAAATTCAAAGACCGGCGGCCAATAAAAGATGAATGAACAGCAAGCAGTCAGCCTAATTCGATAGTAAATGCGGTACTCACTCTGCGATCCCCTTCAGGTGACACTAGCAACACTTTCTCATTGCGCCTATCCGGTGACGACGCAGCTTCGAGCACCGGCCAAGCCGGTGTTGGTATTGCTCTGCGTCCCCGGGCTGAAGCTGCTCTGGTTGATTGGATTCCAATCTGCAGCCGGATGCGTGCGGTCCGATTGGCTGGCGCGTTCAAAGCTTCGAAGTCACGTGGGACTAACATGTGTCTATTCGTTATCGCTACCTATGCACCGACAACCTGTAGCGATGACTCGGTAAAAGACGACTTCAATCGCAAACTGAACGAACTCCTTCGCCACAGAAGCAGCTCGGACACTGTATTGCTGGCCGGGGATCTGAACGCTCAAGTTGGAAAATTATCCACAGATGAGCTGCATCTGGGCGGCCAACATGGTATGGGCTCCCGTAATGATAACGGTGAGCGGTTACTTCATTTGTGTGAGGATGCTCGCTTATTTTTTGCGAGCACTAATTTCCGACACAGCAGTCGCCGGAGGGTGACTTGGCGCCCACCAGCCTCGAACCAGCTATGGACGCAAAGTGATCACATTGCGATAAGTTACCGACGGAGAGGCTGCGTCCAGAACTGGCGCTCGATTTGGAGCACAGGTGTTGACACCGATCGTGCACTTGTATGTGCTGACTTGCGGTGGCGCTTTGGCGGACGTCCACGACGATGTTGTGAGCGCATTGATACCGGCAGACTGGCGAAGCCAGCCGTTCTGAATGCGTATCAAAGTACGCTGTCATGCAAGTTGGATAAATGCTCACCGAATGCAATTGACGCTCACTGGTCTCATATTCACCGGGCCTTATTAGCAGCAGGCAAATCCTCATGTGGTATGTCTAATCGCCAACATGGACATTGGGTCTCTTCGCAGTCTCTGGAACTTATAGATGCTCGCCGGCATATTCCGGCTGGAAGCGAACACAATAAAAGTCGCAAAGAGCTCCGGGAGAGACTCCGTGATAGCCTGAAGAGAGACCTCGGATCCTGGTGGTCTCATCATGCAACGGAGATGGAAATGGCTGCTGCTTTTGGTAACCATCTTGAGTTAATCCGTCTGATACGGGAAACTGGCAGCATGGAGACCTGGTGTTAGTGAAACAATTTGTGATGAGAGTGGACAATCTATCCACAGCGTATCAAAACGCCTGGAACGTTGGGCTGAGCACTTTGAAAGGCAATTTACTTGGTCGGAATTGTTAGACTTCTCGCCGACCAGTGATCGCCCACTCCCTGGGCTGTACCTTTGGATCCACCCTCTTGCTCAGAAGTCAAACGTGAGATCAAACTGTTAAAGTTAAATAAAGCCTCACGACCTGATGACATTCCTCCAGCCCTCTTCAGATTCGGGGGACCTGCTTTTGTGGATGATTTACACGAGTTACTAGTGAAACTGTGGGAGCAGGAAACTGTCCCAACCGATTGGAGCCGCTCCATCATAGTCCCAATTTTCAAAGGAGACTCACGATCGGAATGCGGCAGCCATAGAGGAATCAGTCTGATATCCATCGCCTCCAAATTGCTTGCCTCTGTCATCCTTCACAGACTGACTGGCACTCGTGAAAGCCAGATTCGTGAAGAGCAAGCTGGATTTCGCTGACGTCGTGGCTGCATTGACCACATCTTTACCTTACGTCAGTTGTTGGAGCAGCGTCACACATATTGGCGGCCCACCTTTGTCGTGTTCCTCGATATCAAAGGTGCATTCGATTCGGTGGACAGACATGCACTTTGGGACTGTCTACTCAGGAAAAGTGTACCTGAGAAATATGTGAATATTATCCAAGCATTATATGCGCGTAGCTCGGGCAGAGTGAGGGCTTACGGCAAGTTGTCGTCGCCCTTTAATATCTCCAGCTGCGTGAGGCAAGGATGCCCGCTGTCACCTTTCCTCTTCAACATCGCTGTTGACGAAGTCATGGAAATCGCATTCACATGACAAGACATAGAATGTGTGGAGCTACTCCCAGGAGAACGACTTCTTGACTTAGAGTATGCTGATGATATTGCCCTGATATGTGACAACTCACAAACGTGCCAAGCGGCACTAGACACATTAGTGCTAGCTGTCCGTCACTTCGGGCTTTGTTTCGTACCCTTGAAGTGCAAAGCGTTTCTTCAAGATTGGTCAGCACCGCTCTTACGCTGACCCTTGGTGCGGATCAGCTAGAAGTCGTTAAAATATTAAAATACCTAAAAACTTGGAGGATCATGATTCGAGTACATGTTGTGTGATTGGATTGCGACACGCAACCTCAATGTAATGGACTGTGATTCACATTTAAATGAACCTTAGTCACTGCGATCACAGGGATGGAATTCAAAGTAGATGGAAATTGGGTGTTGCCCACCAGAAAATACTACACAACCACGACACGTTTCGATGTAATTTCCTCTTATCAGGTGGACAAAGCAGGCCACAATCACGTTATCATTGGAATAGTAGCCCACACCACAACCCCTTTGGCTACCGGGTCACGGTGGGCAACGCTTTGTGGCACAACGGCAACTGACTAATTGGAGGGTCAAGTTTGGACTACACGTTGTGTGATTGGATTGCGACACGCACCCTAAAGCAATGGACTGCGATTCACATTGAAATGAACCTTAGTCACCGCGATCACAGGGATCGAATTCAAAGTAGATGGAAATTGGGTGTTGCCCACCCGAAAACACTGCACAACCACGAAGCGCTTCGAAATAATTTCATCTCATCAGGTGGAGACAGCAGGCCTTGATCCCGCTAATATTAGTTTTCTATAACCTTTTCCTCAGCCTTGTGCAGCTCAGAAGATTGTGTTCCAAGCCACACAATTTTATCAGTATTTTACGGATGGTGTGCAGATTCAGGCCGTCTGGAAAATTATAAACCACTACCTCATTAAGACTTTTAGACGATCCATCACCTCGATGCAAACGGTGTTAACGAACATCCCAGGCAATTCCGCTTGCTTAGCTTCCATACTGTCCTTGGGGTGCATCATAGTTGCTACGGCTGCCAGTCTATCAGTAAAAGGTTCCTTTGTGTTGTGGACGATTTTGAGCTTCACCACGTCGTTTTGCAGGTCGGCCATTTGGGAACTCAAAGAAAAGATGTCCATTAAGTTAACGGCGCATGGTATAGTTGTGCCAGATAAGTTCCTGCTGCTAGTATTAGAGTTAAGCGGAGTACGCCTTACCGATCTCACACCTTGATAGAGAAGTTAAGACGACGTCCACTGACCATGTGCAAAATAAAAGGTGCTGGAAAGGAAACGCTAACGGCATAAAACCTGTTAGTTTAACGTTAAAGAATAAGTGGAACCAGCGATAATATAAACTTTAGGGACACCATACGTCTTCAAAATCCTGAACAAATTGAGAGCGAAACAAAACCGACTGTGTTCACCGGTACACCATTAAAATGGTAATGGCCAAGAGGGCCAACACTTAAGTTAGTCTTTATGTATTAGCTAACCGAGCAACCTGTGCATATAAGGCAAACCTGGCCACAGCAACGGAAGACAAGCCTCATCCACTCCACAATAGGTCACACTCTATTGCCCTGCTGGTGGCTCACGTAAAATCCTCGACCTCTTCAGGTACGCGTTTTTAAAGGATGGGCCACACTTAGCCGGCATGGTATCTGCTAACATAGGACAGTGTTACCCAAGCCTTGCCAGGCTCTTCTACACAAACCGTACAGCTATCTTACTACAAGTTAATCTACCTGGAGATGGGCTGTGGGAACATGCAACAGACCATCTATAGCGATACCCACTTTCTCATTGCGCCTACATTTACTCTACGCCTTCTAATGCAAGGCCTTAACTTAGTTTCACCCTATGTATACTTACCTCAGTCTTTGTTCTGTCTATCATTTTGTCGTTAAGTGCCCTATAACGGAAGAACTGCTGCTGTGCAACCTTCCTAATACTCAAGCTGACGTCGTTCCTGAACTTATACCTAACTTTGTCCCTACCTCCGACAACTATTAGGTAGACATACTCCTAGCCCAGGCAGATCACGGTTAAGATACTCACTCTCATCTGAACACCTTCTGGAGTCCGATGTGTTTATGATTACTGGCGCCTCGAATCCCAACTCTCTAATATCCAGAATAACTTCCTTACCGGCTTCCCTTCCCCAGATACCTTCGCTCACTGCTTTAGTATTAGCTTTATTCTTTACACTTACTACAATCAATTCTCCGGTTGACATACCTGAAATCCTAAAGTAGTTGAAATGTCTGACCACCATCGAGCCTTCCGGGAAGTCTAATGCACTGACGTCTTTGATTCTGAGAACATGAAAGCCTGAGTTTTATCCTTGGCCCAAAACCTTGGCTTCCCTGCCGCACAATCGAATATTTTTTTCACTATCACTGCTCTTTACAACAGTTTTGTCGATTTCGTCGCACTGCTCCTTACCATTTTTTCGCTGTTTAGCAATTACACGGTGAATCCTATCAAGTGGTGCTTTCTGCATCTTGAGAGATTTCTGCCTCCACCGTCTATGCGTGGATAACCACTGTCGTGACGGCATCCGCCTTTCATTTCTTAGGACTCGCTTCTTTACCCACACGTACGTTTCCAACGCGTCTCTTTAAGTATTAGACTCGTGCTGCGTTACTATTCATAACCGTCCAACATTCTAAAAGTTACATTCCATACCACTTGCTTGTTCTATATTCAGACTTATAATATTTACACTGTCCACTTCCGAATGCTATCTGTTAATAACTGTTGTTTCCTGGCACCAGCTATTTCACTCTCATACACTCCCCGGTTTCCTAGTGCTACATAGTCTCTGGCTCAACGTATCATCTCAACTGACTACCATTGGGCTTGTTATACAGCAATGCTTATAAACAACTGATTTTCCCACATTTTCACCCCTTTACCACATGGTTGCTTTACTTATGGCACTAAATTCGGAACAGTATCTACTTCCGGATTTTTGGTAATGCTCATTGTTGTTCCTAGCGCCGTCTGTCTTACTCTTGTAACTCTCCTATTATCGGTGAACAACCTAGCTTCTGGCGCCTAACCGATTCAAAGCAACGAACTTCAGTTGGAGATTGATGCCGCAGTACATACAAACAATCATGCATCTAACAGTTTTACCTTGTTACCACGTGCTTGATATTCATTCAGTCACATTCGTATAATTATGTTATTACGGATCAGGAGTGCTGCTGCTTGCCGCTTCCTAGCTCCAGCTGTTTCAATTTGGTACGGCTGTTAAAAATTAAGGAGCCACCTCGGCTTGCACTAGTTTCTATTTATTCCGAACTTACTTCAATGGTATCGAGTTGGCCCTGTGCTAACAAACTTATGACGTTGCGCCTTCTTTTTCCACTACAGGCTTCATATGCTTTTAAGCTAGGTTCTTATAATTAACTAAGTCCTGAATCTTCGTGTTGCTGTTTGTGTTTTCTAACTCCATCGCCGTCGCAATTGTAGGTATCCTGTTCTCGGAGAGCAACGCTCCATCTAGCTGCTCACTGCTTCATCCTAACGAGCGTCTACTAGGCTGTTTATGTTGCAGTGCTCAAAACCAGCTGACATATTAGTCCCCTTATCTTGTTGCCACATGCCTGCGCCCCTTTGGTCCTTCTGCTTTCTCCTATAGCCACTTCCCGATTCAGAATGTTGCTGTCCGCTGCTTCTTAGCTCTATCGGTTTCACCATCACCGCGCAAGAAGGTGGCCTGAGGCAAACTGTTTTTCTGCGTAAGCCGCCAGCGTCTTCAATTGGCCGACACTTATTGAGCACAAGTCGCTGGGGCGAGGTCAATTCGGCGTTCACCATCCTACTACAGCACACCAAAATTCGCAACGTCCGTTTCACAGAGGCGATTGTAATTAACCGGAGTAAGCCGCTGCTTTGTGTTCAGGTACAAGTACCGATCAGCATTAGACTGCCTTGGGGACAGGGGTGGTAACCGTGGCTCGCTTATCGTCTGTTGGTTTGTTTGTCAGTTTGTATATATGCTTGGTCGCCCCTTTACTGAATAACTATTAAGGCGCGTTAATGTAAAAAGCACTAAGGCGGTAATACGAAATGCGTGCATTTACCAGTCTTCGTCCCCTTACTGTGCTTTTCAAATTAATAACGGGAACTAACTGTTTCAAACAAAGAACTAGTTTCTTCTCACGGTTTTCGAGGCACATCATATTTGGCATGATCAAAATTTACAAACAGTTAGGTTCGCAACAGACACATTGCTATGTATGTAATCGCACTGACCGAACGTTGCACAGACTGCCGAAATTGAAGAGGTAAACATGGGGAATAAAGTTGCCAGTGAAAAACGATACCTTGGGTTTGATCGTGCGTATTGTAAACAGTCAGGGCCTTATAAATTTAGCGCATATGATAAAGGTAGACAGCATATAACATTTTCCGGTAACTTTCAAGGAAATACTGAAAGATGACTCTAGTCAGCTTGCCAGTATTTACTTGTGGACAGTGCCTATATTTAGTGGCGAGTCACCCGCCAACTTGCAATGTTGCTAAACGGTCTTTTCTGGTTTGTTATAAAGCAGATGGCTTGCCAGACTAAAACCCAACACGTCCTGGAACAGTTATGCCTCATTTAGAACATCAAAGTACAGCTGGCAAAGCAGCTTGCAGACCAATTTTACACCCGGTTATTCGCAGTCGGACGACTTCCGCTTTCCTCTGTTGGCTGAACAGATAGGTTGGTCAGGGCCGTGTAAGTAGTTGAGGTGGGTCAAGGATATGTATGTTACGAACAGCCATATTGCTGCGTGTTTAGGTGAGTAAACATCCCATTGCTTCTGATTTCCGAACGCCTCAGATCACGTACACTTTTGGGCTAATGAAGACATTGTGTCCATCTACCCACACCAGACAACAATCGCGTGGCTGCGTGTAGGTAAAGCCTTTTGGTGTACAGCCATGTTGCAGGTAAATCTTTGTCGGTTATTACGTCATGTCTTGAGCGAGAACGCCGTCCCTCACTCTAATGCCTGATCCCCAAGAAGTTTCCAAATTTTAAGTTTAGGGAAAGCAAGACAACCGAGCAAATTCCGATACCATCAAGCGTGTAACCAAGTTTTGTTAATCTCATTTGTTATGACTTCTAAACATGTGACAAAATAATTGCAATGCGCAGCACTGGCTGCCCTAAAGTGCGTTTTGAACAAGCTACAAAAAGTACTGGCCGTGTGGGTGGACTACTGTCATTCACATAGGGAACAAGCGGATTGTACTAGTAAGCAATCCGCGTAGTACCAATGCACTTCGATGCAAATATTGTACTTAAGGAGGGGAAAGCAAATTCAAAGACCGGCGGCCAATAAAAGATGAATGAACAGCAAGCAGTCAGCCTAATTCGATAGTAAATGCGGTACTCACTCTGCGATCCCCTTCAGGTGACACTAGCAACACTTTCTCATTGCGCCTATCCGGTGACGACGCAGCTTCGAGCACCGGCCAAGCCGGTGTTGGTATTGCTCTGCGTCCCCGGGCTGAAGCTGCTCTGGTTGATTGGATTCCAATCTGCAGCCGGATGCGTGCGGTCCGATTGGCTGGCGCGTTCAAAGCTTCGAAGTCACGTGGGACTAACATGTGTCTATTCGTTATCGCTACCTATGCACCGACAACCTGTAGCGATGACTCGGTAAAAGACGACTTCAATCGCAAACTGAACGAACTCCTTCGCCACAGAAGCAGCTCGGACACTGTATTGCTGGCCGGGGATCTGAACGCTCAAGTTGGAAAATTATCCACAGATGAGCTGCATCTGGGCGGCCAACATGGTATGGGCTCCCGTAATGATAACGGTGAGCGGTTACTTCATTTGTGTGAGGATGCTCGCTTATTTTTTGCGAGCACTAATTTCCGACACAGCAGTCGCCGGAGGGTGACTTGGCGCCCACCAGCCTCGAACCAGCTATGGACGCAAATCGATCACATTGCGATAAGTTACCGACGGAGAGGCTGCGTCCAGAACTGGCGCTCGATTTGGAGCACAGGTGTTGACACCGATCGTGCACTTGTATGTGCTGACTTGCGGTGGCGCTTTGGCGGACGTCCACGACGATGTTGTGAGCGCATTGATACCGGCAGACTGGCGAAGCCAGCCGTTCTGAATGCGTATCAAAGTACGCTGTCATGCAAGTTGGATAAATGCTCACCGAATGCAATTGACGCTCACTGGTCTCATATTCACCGGGCCTTATTAGCAGCAGGCAAATCCTCATATGGTATGTCTAATCGCCAACATGGACATTGGGTCTCTTCGCAGTCTCTGGAACTTATAGATGCTCGCCGGCATATTCCGGCTGGAAGCGAACACAATAAAAGTCGCAAAGAGCTCCGGGAGAGACTCCGTGATAGCCTGAAGAGAGACCTCGGATCCTGGTGGTCTCATCATGCAACGGAGATGGAAATGGCTGCTGCTTTTGGTAACCATCTTGAGTTAATCCGTCTGATACGGGAAACTGGCAGCATGGAGACCTGGTGTTAGTGAAACAATTTGTGATGAGAGTGGACAATCTATCCACAGCGTATCAAAACGCCTGGAACGTTGGGCTGAGCACTTTGAAAGGCAATTTACTTGGTCGGAATTGTTAGACTTCTCGCCGACCAGTGATCGCCCACTCCCTGGGCTGTACCTTTGGATCCACCCTCTTGCTCAGAAGTCAAACGTGAGATCAAACTGTTAAAGTTAAATAAAGCCTCACGACCTGATGACATTCCTCCAGCCCTCTTCAGATTCGGGGGACCTGCTTTTGTGGATGATTTACACGAGTTACTAGTGAAACTGTGGGAGCAGGAAACTGTCCCAACCGATTGGAGCCGCTCCATCATAGTCCCAATTTTCAAAGGAGACTCACGATCGGAATGCGGCAGCCATAGAGGAATCAGTCTGATATCCATCGCCTCCAAATTGCTTGCCTCTGTCATCCTTCACAGACTGACTGACACTCGTGAAAGCCAGATTCGTGAAGAGCAAGCTGGATTTCGCTGACGTCGTGGCTGCATTGACCACATCTTTACCTTACGTCAGTTGTTGGAGCAGCGTCACACATATTGGCGGCCCACCTTTGTCGTGTTCCTCGATATCAAAGGTGCATTCGATTCGGTGGACAGACATGCACTTTGGGACTGTCTACTCAGGAAAAGTGTACCTGAGAAATATGTGAATATTATCCAAGCATTATATGCGCGTAGCTCGGGCAGAGTGAGGGCTTACGGCAAGTTGTCGTCGCCCTTTAATATCTCCAGCTGCGTGAGGCAAGGATGCCCGCTGTCACCTTTCCTCTTCAACATCGCTGTTGACGAAGTCATGGAAATCGCATTCATATGACAAGACTTAGAATGTGTGGAGCTGCTCCCAGGAGAACGACTTCTTGACTTAGAGTATGCTGATGATATTGCCCTGATATGTGACAACTTACAAACGTGCCAAGCGGCACTAGACACATTAGTGCTAGCTGTCCGTCACTTCGGGCTTTGTTTCGTACCCTTGAAGTGCAAAGCGTTTCTTCAAGATTGGTCAGCACCGCTCTTACGCTGACCCTTGGTGCGGATCAGCTAGAAGTCGTTCAAAAATTCAAATACCTAAAAACTTGGAGGATCATGATTCGAGTACATGTTGTGTGATTGGATTGCGACACGCAACCTCAATGTAATGGACTGTGATTCACATTTAAATGAACCTTAGTCACTGCGATCACAGGGATGGAATTCAAAGTAGATGGAAATTGGGTGTTGCCCACCAGAAAATACTACACAACCACGACACGTTTCGATGTAATTTCCTCTTATCAGGTGGACAAAGCAGGCCACAATCACGTTACCATTGGAATAGTAGCCCACACCACAACCCCTTTGGCTACCGGGTCACGGTGGGCAACGCTTTGTGGCACAACGGCAACTGACTAATTGGAGGGTCAAGTTTGGACTACACGTTGTGTGATTGGATTGCGACACGCACCCTAAAGCAATGGACTACGATTCACATTGAAATGAACCTTAGTCACCGCGATCACAGGGATCGAATTCAAAGTAGATGGAAATTGGGTGTTGCCCACCCGAAAACACTGCACAACCACGAAGCGCTTCGAAATAATTTCATCTCATCAGGTGGAACAGCAGGCCTTGATCCCGCTAATATTAGTTTTCTATAACCTTTTCCTCAGCCTTGTGCAGCTCAGAAGATTGTGTTCCAAGCCACACAATTTTATCAGTATTTTACGGATGGTGTGCAGATTCAGGCCGTCTGGAAAATTATAAACCACTACCTCATTAAGACTTTTAGACGATCCATCACCTCGATGCAAACGGTGTTAACGAACATCCCAGGCAATTCCGCTTGCTTAGCTTCCATACTGTCCTTGGGGTGCATCATAGTTGCTACGGCTGCCAGTCTATCAGTAAAAGGTTCCTTTGTGTTGTGGACGATTTTGAGCTTCACCACGTCGTTTTGAAGGTCGGCCATTTGGAAC
>CALYDF020005058.1:0-14754 GCA_944474145.2 Dicrocoelium dendriticum | reverse complement strand
CTCTAGTGCCGAGTGACCTCAATTCATCAGATGTTGACTTGGATCTGTTTTATTGTGCGCTTTCTCCCACGTCATTGGATGCCGGTCTTCTTGGAGCAGTCCTCGATGCCAACTTATGACATGTCACCACGCCCACAAAGAGACTTCCGGGCCAGCTACAGCATATCCTCGATCTGGTGTCCACAGCGGTTTCTTCTGACATCGCTGGACTGACCATTCTGACGCCAGTTGGTCACAGTGACCACCGTACCCTTATCTTCACGTGGACGCGCCGTCTCGTCACTTCTGACTAGGGGATCTATCGCCGCAATTTGGGCTCACCGATTCATCCTACCTAAGAGAGGCAGCTAGCAATCTTGGCTAGAACTAGACTGTGTCTGGACTCTTTTGCTCGCCAAAATGTTGTTGAGTGGACAGGTTATACCAAACACCAAACGACGGCGTTTTGTGAGGTCCTCGCTGGGTTGATCGAGGACTGCGGCTTCCAAGGAACCAACGGGGAAAACTATGGGATAGATACAAGGCATCCCAACTGGTCTCGGATTAAACCAACTACAAGATTAGAAACTTCCGTTATCTGAAGAAGTACGAGAAGAGGCACCATTATGAACAGAATCTGGTTGAACAATCCTGGTCCAGCCCAAAAAGCCATATGCGTACATTAACAGAAGGATCAAAGCCGGCTGTGGCATGCCTGAGATGCGATCTCATACAACTAACTCTGTACTGTACGGGAATGATGCAAAAGCGGATTTTCTGGCAAGCCAGTACATCTAGTAACTTGTTCACGATGGTCGTTGCCGTCCTCCGTAGCTCAGGAGTCTCAAGCACGGACTGGCAACAGTCGAGATGCGGGTTCGAACCCTACCAGGGTCCGATGGGATGCGAACTGCTGACGATTCCCGAAAGGATGAAACGCGCGTCCAGTGCACGTGATGGCTGTCTGAGTGAGTCTAGATGTGACGAATTTCCACCTACACCATTACTCCTCAGTATACTCACTGGAAGCTCAATATACCGATAGTTATGAGTCTAAACATTCCCATAGTCTGCATCAGATCGAACTCAACAAGTTGCCTGTTATGAAAGTCCTACTACAGCTGGGTCCAAACTCCTCACCTGGCCCTGACGATCTACATCTCCTATTTTCCAAGACAAGAGCCGAGTACGTCGCTGAACACATTAACCAAGTCTTCGATTTGTCTCTGAAAAATGGTCGTCTACTCATCGGCTGGATAACAGGTACCGTGATGCCAGAGCATAAACGTGAGAAACCACAAAATTCAGTCGACCGGTGGCCGATTGGTCTGCACGTTTGCTTTGCAACCATAAGGTCACCGGATCGAATCCGCGTAGGGGTTGGCGTCCTCGCGGTATACTCAGCCCGCGCGCGACTGGTGGTGGTTGAGCGGCAGCGAAGCGCCGTTACGGTGTAAAGCTCACACACATTAGTCAACGATCAACAACAGCACTACATCAGCCATTTGAATTGATGCTTCGCTGGCATACAACTACGATGACCTATCGAATAAAAAATAATAAGAGAGAGAGAAGGGGACATACCAGAAAACCTTAATACCCTAAGCAAACATTCAGGGTTAAGGCGCTTACAACTTGTGTAGGCAACATACTGTCACAAACAGCTGGCTACCGTGCAAAGATAAGGCGGAATCGGCGAGACAGCTTTCTTGTGGCTTTTACTGCCCCGCGTCATAATCAGTCTTTCAGGCGGAAGGAAACTCCCTTCTGTCGCCAAAGATGCCGCAGGTTCAAGAAGGCAATTCTGGCCTTCGCAATGCATGAGCTGAAGTCAGTTTCTATGCGCACATCGTTGCTGATACAGCCGCCAAGATAAGTGAAATGATCAACCACCTCGAGTTCCTCGTTAGCAAGCGTCAGGGGGTCGTCAAGTGGCTGGTAGTCCTGCAGCAACACTGCACTTTGAAGGTGCGAAGTGCATACCAAATAATGGGACCACTCTGGACAGGCTATTCAGGGTAGGTTGTGCTGCCCCAACATTGTCGAAAAGCAAGACGATTTCGTCCGCGTAATCTAGATCAACTAACTTCAACGCCTACATGGTGAGATTCCGCAAGGGAACACTTTATGATAGAATCCATGACGAAATTGAACAAACATGCGGAAATCGGACAATCCTGACGAACGCCACTTGTGGTCGCAAAGCTATCCGATAGGACACAGTAGACCCTGACGCGGCCTGTGGTGTTCCAGTATAGAGCACGTATAATATTCACATATTTCGTGGAAACACCTTACCGCGCAAGTATTTCCAACAGAATCGATCGACTGAGTCGAACGCACTCTTGAAATTGAGGAACACATTTCAAACCCCCAAGCTGGAGGACCAGGAGACTGAGTTTGTCTGACCTCTCACCATTGACCAACCTGGTAGGAGTAGCTCTCAAGGTGCCCGGAGGCATCACCCAGTATAGCTCAATGGGTCAATGAGGTACACAAACCGTCGCACCACGTTAAGGTCCAGTCTCATTCGACGGGCCCGATTTTCAGGTGCGGTGACAAAGACCTACCGCCTAATTACAGGCCTGTCAGCTTGACTAGCGTGATCTTTAAGTTACTTGAAAAATTAGTACGAGCTATAGTGGAGAACCATTTAACCTGTTTAACCTGCTTAACGTAGAGCAACATGGTTTTCGCAAAGGCTTCTCGTGTCAAACGAACTTGCTGGTAGCTTTTGAGAGCTGGACTGTAGCCCTAGACAGTGGAAATGCGGTGGATGTGGTGCTCATTGACTTCGCCAATGCCTTTGACGCTGTCCCCCATTCGCGACTCTCACTGAAGTTGAGGTCGTATGGAATAGCTTGTCGCGCTCTCCAGTGGGTGTCAGTTTTTCTGGATGGACGAGAACAGTGTCTTCGTGTGGGAAGCAGTCTTTCGTTTCGACAAGCTGTACTTAGCGGCGTTCCACAAGGCTGCCCTAGGTCCGTTGCTTTTCTCAGTCTACGTGAATGACTTGCCGGGGGAGCTTGAGGTACCATCGCTCTTATTTGCTGATGACCTAAATCGCTGGAATACTGTTGATATCCCAGGAGGTCCTGTGGCTCTTCAACGGATTCTGGATAGACTCTGGGAACGGTCTGTCTTGTGGTTTCTGCCCATAAACCGGGCAGTGTTCAGTGCTGTGTATCGGAGTGTCTGCTTCCTCCACAAGTTATGTGCTCGATGGGAGTGAACTCCCTCACGTGACTCATCAGGTTGATCTAGGTGTCGTCCACTGTTCCACACTACACTCTGGAGACAACTAAAGAAGGCGGCTAATAAAGGTTTCCCGATGTTGTGGTTTATCCGTCGTTCTTTTGGGACCCTAACTGCTGATGTGTTTGTGAAGCTCTTCTCAGCGTCTGTGCGACCCCACCTAAAACATTGCGTCCAGGCTTGTCCACCATGCCTTGTCCGGGACAAAATGGCACTAGAAAGGGTGCTGCGTGTCGGTACTAGGTTGGTCAAGAGATCACGAGGACAAACGTACCCTGAACGCCTACTTAGTTTGGGAATGCAGTCAATGCACTATCGAAGGATTAGAGGGGACCTAATCCTAACCTACCGTATTTTGACTGGGAAGGTTGGCCCTGCTTTTTCCTGGCATTTAGTCCTGCTAGATTATCTGGTCTCTGCGGGCATTGTATGAAGCTGGACAAATCGCGGTCCGATCGAATTAGAGCGGAGACACGGTTATCGCGTCGAGTCATCGAGCACTGGAACCTGCTTCCCGAAAATGTTGTCAAGGAAGCTACGGTTAAAGGGTTTTGAGCGTCAACTAGACGCTCTTGGGTGGCAACACGATACCTTTCCTTTTTCCTGACTAATTCCCATCTTCATACTTCGATTCTATGTTCTTTACTTTTCCTCGCCATTGGTATTATTCTCCTCTGTTAAATGATTTCCCCCTACTCTCTTAGCTTCGCTTTTTCTTCCTCTCTTACTTACTTCACGTAACTGACATAGCAGGGACAACTAATGTAAGGAATGTGGGCATTAAATTGGTGGACCAGGGTGTTTTATCGGGTGTTTTCCTTTTAGACCCATCAAGAAGTCGGAGCACCCCTATCAACTCGTGGATCGACGACCCGCTCAAGAAGGAACACTTACGGGATTCATCCTATCGTTCCAGTCCCACTTGAACTTGAATTACTTCCGAATATTTGGCGGGCGGACTTTACTTCAATGCGAGCTGAGGCTCCAGTTCTGAACTGTGAGATCTCGATGACTGACTGTCCAGTTAGCCTGGGATAAATTTAAGGCATACCTTGCGGAGGTTTGCACTCCATATATTTCACTCATGAGGAGAGGAGGGTTACGGGCACAGTATCCATGGATAGATACCACAGGAAAGTACCCACTCAAAAACGGTCTAGATGCTGGCGAACCTATCAAGCAGCTCCATCAGCCAGTACCTATGATAATTAACGAGAGATTAGATGTAAATGTAAACAATATCTCAGAACTGTTCGTCTACAGTACGAGCAGGGTTTAGCGGACTCAGCCGCAGCTAAACCAAAGAAGCTTTTTGCCTACGTTAAAAGACGCAGCGGGGAAAAGCTGTCTATACCAGCCTTATTGCGAGCAGACGGGACCCGTGCGCAAAGCGAATATGACAAGGCTTGTATACTTAGTGATCAGTATACCGCGTTCTTTGCTCTGGAGACATCTTTACCACAGGTTGAAATGATTTAATAAGTTCCAGAGGATTCTTGCTTAGCTGAGTTTCTCATAACAGAGACTCAGGTCTACGAGCTACTGTAAGGCATTAATCCCTCTAAAGCTTCCGGTCCTGATCCAATTCATCCGAAACTGTTGCATGGTCCTCCAGGTTGGGGGTTTGAAATGGGATGGCGTCCATTTCTGTAAAACTAAATCACTGCCACCCCGCTGCCTTGCGGACAGGCTTTTGAGCCAAAGGCTTTGGATGAGGACCCTAATCGTTCTCCTGTCTAGGTCTGGGCGCCCTGGCAGTATCCCAGCCCACATACAACCATGACATTTTCTTCAAACACAAACTTCATCCTGCATCGGCCGTCGCGCAGATTATCAAGGGTCGCCTTATCTGCTGCATACAGCAGGGCGGATAAGCGAAAGCATGCTACTGCTGGCGCCTCCCTTCTTTCATTTCCACCTTTTTCTCTTACTCCCATCCCGGCCCCTATTACTAACCTTCCTTCTATAATTCCCAGCTTAATTGACAGCAACCGAAGTGCTACTGGAGTAGTACAGTCTGCAGCCACCATCCCACAGCACCTATCGGACGCCTATCGGCAAAAGTTCCTTATAAGGCCACGCTACCCCGTTTCCATGGCGACATTCAACGTCCGCACTCTAAGACAAACAGGTCAGCAGGCTGCACTCGCACGCACCTTGGACACACTGGGTGTTGATGTGTGTTGTGTGTCCGAAACTAGGATTAATGACCCTAACGGGGTTATTGAATTGACTGCACCCGGCTTATCCTCTCGTTATTGGTTGCACGCATCCAGAGACGCCGATGCGGCACTCACGGGTCAAGCTGGTGTAGGTATCATTCTCAGCTACAAGGCTGAGTCATCGTTGACTGATTGGATTCCGGTGAACAGCCGTTTATGTGCAGCCCGTTTGACGACATCAGCTAAGGTGAATTCGCGAAGTAAAACAAAACGCTGTTTGTTTGTGATTTCTGCTTATGCTCCCACCGACTGCAGTTCTAATGCAGTCAAGGATACTTTCTATCACGAACTGAACACGCTGCTACGCAGTGCTACTAGTTCAGATATTATAGTACTTGCAGGGGATATGAACGCACAAGTAGGGCGTCTGAGCTCTTCAGAAGCTCAGCTGGGTGGTAAGTATGGACTTAACGCCGAACGGACTGACAACGGCGAGCGTCTGCTGCAACTGTGTGCGGAGCACCAGTTGTTTCTTACTAGCACTGCTTTTAGACACAGTGGGCGCCGAAGTGCCACTTGGCGTCCACCTGTAGCTGGCCAGCGATGGACCCAAATTGACCACATAGCCATAAGTTACAGGTGGCGCGGTTCCATTCTGGATTGCCGCTCGTACTGAGTACCTGTGTCGACTCTGACCATGCCTTGGTGCGCTGTCGTTTCTCCATGAATTTTACCGGGAGGCGCACAAAGCGTCTCCCCCGATTGGCAACGGAGAAATTGTCCCAGCCCTCTGTCAGGCAAGCCTATCAAGAAGCACTGCATAGCGAACTCTCGCTGTCTTGTCCTAATGACCCTGAACTTCAGTGGAATAGGATCTCGGCCACTATGCACGACGCAGGAGCATCTGTTTGTGGCACTATCAGTCGTCATCGCACCAGTCACTGGATATCCGAGAGGTCCGTGAACCTTTTGGAAGCTAGAAGGCACCTCCCGGCTGGTTCTGAACACAATGTGACCAGACGGGCTATTAGGCGTGAACTAAAGCGGAGCCTACGTGCTGACAAGGAATACTGGTGGACCAGTCGGGCTCAAGAAATGGAGGAGGCAGGAGCAGTAGGCAATTACCGGAAGCTCTTCCAGCTAATCCGCACCACTGGTCCGAAAAACCAGGCGTCAGTGAGACAATCAGGGACAGCGCGGGTGCGCTGATACACAATAAGGAGCGACGTATGGCTCGTTGGGCTGAGCACTTTGAACATCAGTTCAGCTGGCCCCATGCTCCAGGACCTCTTCCTACTCAGGTGATGCAGGACGAGCCATGGACGGTTAGTTTAGAGCCTCCGTCGGAGGCCGAGGTCCGAAACGCGATCACAGCCCTCAATCGTTCTCGTGCCGCTGGCCCGGATTCCCTACCACCTGCACTATTTAAGGATGGAGGTGAGGTCCTCTGCAAAGCACTGACCTCCCTATTCGAACGTATCTGGAACGAAGAGTGTGCCGGCTAATTGGAGCGAATCGATTATAGTGGCAATATACAAAAAGGGCAGTCGCACAGACTGTGTGAACCACAGGGGTATTAGCCTAACGCCAGTTGTGACAAAATTACTGGCCTCGATTATCGTTCGTCGCCTCACTGCAGAACGGGAATCTCGGAGTAGGGAAGAGCAGGCCGGTTTTCGCCCAGGACGTGGCTGTATAGACCATATATTTACTTTGCGGCAGGTGCTTGAGCAGCGCCACGCATACCGCAGACCGACAATAGCTGTGTTCCTCGATTTCAAGAGTGCGTTCGATTCAGTCGATCGATCGATTCTGTTCGAAATACTTGCGCGGAAAGGTGTTCCCACGAAATATGTGAACATCCTTCGTGCTCTCTACTCGAACACTAGAGGCCGCGTCAGAGTCTATGGTGCCCTATCGGATAGCTTTTCTACTACAAGTGGCGTTCGACAGGGTTGCCCGATTTCCCCGTTTTTGTTCAATTTCGTCGTGGATTCTATCATGGAGTGTTCCCTTGCGGAATCTCACGATGTAGGTGTTGAAGTGCTGCCTGGTGAATGGTTAGTTGATCTAGATTATGCGGACGATATCGTCTTGCTTTTCGACAATGTTGAGGCGGCACAATCAACCCTGAATAGCCTATCCAGAGTGGTCCCATTATTTGGCATGCACTTCGCACCTTCAAAGTGCAAAGTGTTGCTGCAGGACCACCAGCCACTCGATGACCCCTTGACGCTTGCTAACGAGGAACTCGAGGTGGTTGATCAATTCACTTATCTTGGCAGCTGCATCAGCAATGATGGGCGCATAGAAACTGACGTCAGCTCACGCATTGCGAAGGCCAGAGCTGCCTTCTTGAACCTGCGTCATCTTTGGCGACAGAAGGGAGTTTCCCTCCGTCTGAAAGGCCGTGTATACAAGGCCACAGTGAGGGCCGTTCTGCTGTATGGTAGTGAGACTTGGCCCCTTCGGTCTGAAGATCTGAGGCGCCTTCAAGTCTTTGATCATCGTTGTTTG
The DNA here is from genome assembly GCA_944474145.2 of Dicrocoelium dendriticum. NCBI lineage: Eukaryota > Metazoa > Platyhelminthes > Trematoda > Plagiorchiida > Dicrocoeliidae > Dicrocoelium > Dicrocoelium dendriticum. The sequence continues at coordinate 6,841 of CALYDF020005058.1, read as the reverse complement.
CGAAGCATTGCTGGTGTCGGATGGCACCAGCGTGTCCGCAACGATGATGTGCGTAGGCGAGTACTAGGTGGTGATGATCATGCTAGCTCCCTAGAACAACAGATAGCACTGAATAAGTTGCGTTGGCTCGGGCACGTGCTACGCATGCCTGGTCACCGCTTACCCAGGAGGGCCTTGTTCAGTCTACCAGGTGTAGGATGGCGCAAGGCTCGAGGTGGACAGAAATTGACTTGGCAGCGGGAAATGAAGTCACTGACGACCAAACTGGGTGCCGTTGGTCCGTCTCGCCTTCCGGGTTGGAGTTCACGTGACTCACCTTGTGCTTGGCTCGAGACTTTACGGGACATGGCTCGCAACCGACACCAGTGGCGCGTCTGCTGCCGTCTCCTAATCGGATTGTCTGTTTAAAGTGTGTTTGGTGCTGAGTTATCTGCGGGATAATGGCTGATTATGACGCGTGGCAGTGAAAGCCGCAAGGAAGCTGTCTCGCTGATGCCGCCTTATCTTTGCACGATAGCCAGCTGTTTGTGACGGAATGTTGTCTACACAAGGTGTAGGCGCCTTGACCCTGAATGTTTGCTTAGGGCATTAAAGTTTTCAGGTAAGTCCCCCTTCTCTCCCTCTTCTTATTCTTTATTTCATAGGTCCACATGGTTGTATGGCAGCGAAGCATCAGTTCAAATGGCTGATGTACTGCTGTTGATGATGATGATGATGAAACTGTTGCATGAACTGGCCACTGAGCTAAGTGGCCTTCTCACATGCGTGTTCTCACAATCGCTGGACAGCTGCATCTTAGCTTCGGAATGGAAGGAAGCAATCATCTGTCAGATTCTTAAGGGCGGTGACAGCGCTCTACCCGCGAACTACCGGCCTGTCAGTTTGACAAGCGTAGTAGTCAAGTTGTTTGAAAATCTGATAAGGGATTCAGTGGAGAACCACCTGATTAGATTCAACCTTCTCAGTGTTGCGCAACATGGATTCCGCAAGGGATTTTTCATGTCAGACTAATCTACTTGTTGCTCGTGAAAGCTAGTCCGAAGTGGTCATCACCATCATCAACAGCAGTACATCAGACATTTGAACTAATGCTTCGCTGCCATACAACCATGGGGACCTATGAAATAAAGAATAAGAAGAGGGAGAGAAGGGGGACTTACCTGAAAACCTTAATGCCCTAAGCAAACATTCAGGGACAAGGCGCCTACACCTTGTGTAGACAACATTCCGTCACAAACAGCTGGCTATCGTGCAAAGATAAGGCCGATAAGGGCCGAAGTGGTAGATAGTGGCCACGTTGTAAGCATGCTATTCGTGGACTTTTTGAAAGCTTTTGACACCGTTCTACATCTGTGGCTCTCACTAAAGCTGAAATCTTACTGGATATCTGGTCGTGCCCTTCAATGGGTGTCAGCGTTTCTTGCGGAGAGGGAACTGCGTACGGGTGGGGCGTAGCCTTCCGCTCAGGCAAGCTGTCCTTAGTGAAGTCCCGCAGGGCTCGGTATTGGGGCCATTGTTAATTGTGATCCCCAAAAATGCCTTGCCAGGGAAGCTAGGGGTGTCATCACTAATGTTTGCTGACGACATTAAGCTCTGGAATATTGTGGATATCCCGGGGGTCCTGAGGCAATTCAGCACCCCTTGGATAGGCTCTGGGAATGGTCTACCTTATAGTCGATGCCCATAAATAGAGCCAAATGCTCTGTTCTCCGAATCGGAGCTGCTAATCCTCCCACCCGATATGTTGTCGGCGGTGGTGAACTCCCTGTTTTTACTCAGCAGGTTGATTTATGGGTCGTACATTCATCAGCACTTCATTCTGGCGACAACTGGAAGAAGACTGGTTGTCGGGGGGTTCGTATGATGTGGTTTATCAGCCGCTCTCTCGGAATTCTAACGGCCAATTTGTTCGTGAAGTTATTCTCAGCATTCGTCTGACCCCATCTGGTATGTTGTATCCAGACTTGTCCACCATGTCTTAACCGAGACAAAATGGACTTGGAGTGGGTGTGACGAGTGGGCACTCGGTTAGTGCAGGGTCTACGGGGACAGACGTATCCTGAACGCTTGCTCAGTTGGGGGATGTACTCAATGCAATACCGAAGGATAAGAGGGAACCTGATCCTCACTTATCGTATTTTGACGGGTAAGATCGGCCCGGACTTGTCAAGGCTATTTAGTCCCGCTACGTTACCTAATCTCTGCGGTCATCCACTGAAACTGCATAAACCACGGTCTGATAGGACTAGGATGGAAACTCGTCTGCCGCGTTGTTATAGATCGCTGGAATTCGCTTCCAGATCACGTGGTTAGGGAACCTACGGTTAAGGGTTTTGAACGCCAGCTCGATGCTCTTGTAGCAGTCTGGAGATTCCCCGGTTTGCCTGTGTAAAATTCTAACCAAAATTCTATAATTGTACACCTAGGCAACCGGTGTGGTTTGTTGAACTGCTTGCTGAGTTCGAATGCTTTACTTGCTCATCGCCATTTTTGCTTGGCGCTCGTTTCGGTTGTAACGCGCAACTGCCCTGTGTGCTGTGCTTGATCCGTTCCCCTAGCTAGAGCGTCCACGGTGTCGTTCTTTTATAGCTAGGTAACAGGGAATCTTTTACTGTACAAATAAAAGTTTCCCTGCAACTCGATCTGTCTTCTGGAATCGCTCTCTGGGTTCCCGGTTCAGGCGACCCTCTAAATTGGTGACCCCGAATCCGGATCAACCTCCGCGCCGGATATTTGGAACTTTTCTCTGGTGAGCTCGTTCCATTTATTTTTCATATTTCCCGGTTTATTTTTGCATACGGTAGCCTATTTTTGCATCCTTTTTTAAGCCATGGATTCTGTAGAACCTAAGGTAGAGTCTCTGCTTAGCGTTGTATCTCTCTCTGTTCCACCTTTTTGGGACATGGATCCTGTTTTGTGGTTCGCTCATCTTGAGGCTGAGTTTTATAACCACAGAATCACTTCCGACTACGCCAAGTATTGCAAGCTCCTATCCTATCTCCCCAAGGAGATATCAATGCAGGTTCGTGACGTCATCATTTCTCAGACCGAAAACCGCTATGAGGCTCTCAAAGAGGCCACGATCAAGCGTGTTATGCCCTCTGAGAAAGTTCGCCTGCAGCAGCTTTTCAGGGATCTGCAGCTGGGCGACAAACTGCCCTCAACTCTGCTACGGGAGATGCAGCAACTCCTTGGTTCCTCAACCATGGACGAGACTTTACTTCGCGAACTATGGCTACAACGGCTACCGGAAAACACACAAGCGATTCTCGCTACAGTGAGCTCCGTTTCGCTCACTCAACTGGCAGATTTAGCAGATCGAGTTATTGAACGATCACAGCCACAAGCCGACGCCAGCAAGATGAATGCCGTCGCGTCCCAGGGCACTTCTATCACTGGCTTACAGTCAACTATAGAATCCCTGCAAACACAAGTTGCGATACTTAGTCGCCAAGTTCAACAGCTTACTATAAACCGTCGTCGTCCTACCCGATCAAAATCGCCTTGCAATCGTTCCAAGTCTAGCAACAGGCAGGCCAGCTGTTGGTACCACCAGCGTTTTGGTACCGCAGCTCGTAAATGTATCAAGCCTTGCAACTTCGCCGAGAAGCAGGGTAACCTCGGCCGGTCCGTAACGGCGACGGACGCGACCGGCCAACACCAAAGTCGCCTCATCCGCGTTAGGGATGTAACTTCTGGCACCGAGTTTCTAGTCGACACTGGCGCCGAAGTTAGCGTTATACCCCGTAGCCCAAATGAGGTCGTCTCACCATCGCCGACCAAGCTGCGTGGCGCCAATGGCACACCAATCGCAACTTTCGGCAAAAAGTTGCTAACGCTCAATTTAGGCCTCCGGCGAACCTTTCGCTGGCCTTTCATAATCGCTGCTGTGCCTTTCGCTATCATAGGCAGACTTTCTTCAACGCTTCGACCTCATCGTCGACGCTAAAAGGAAGAAGCTTATCGACTCCAGAACACAGCTCAGTGTTATCAGGACTAGCGCCAACGTAGCTGCTATCACTCCCATTCGTGTCCTACCTCAAGCTTCACAGTCTTTTCTAGAACTTTTCAGCAAGCACCCTAAACTCGTTCGCGTCCTGAACGACTCGCCTCCTGTGACGTCAAACGTCATGCATTACATTTGCACTAAGGGCCCACCTGTTTCGGCCCACCCTCGCCGACTAGCCCCGGACAAGCTCAAAGCTGCTAAGGCGGAATTCGAGCAAACGCTCGAACTGGGAATAATCCGCCCATCCAAAAGTCCATGGGCATCACCATTACACATGGTGCCGAAGAAATCCGGTGACTGGCGCCCTTGTGGTGACTACAGGGCACTTAACAAAGTTACCGTCCCGGATAAATACCCTATCCCGCACATGCACGACTTGACCTCAGCTCTAGCTGGCAAGTCTATCTTCAGCAAAGTCGACCTAGTCCGCGCCTATCATCAGATACCTGTGGCGCCAGATGACATTGTTAAAATAGCAGTCATCACGCCATTCCGCCTTTTCGAGTACCTCAGAATGCCTTTCGGCCTCAGCAACGCTGCCCAAACTTTTCAGCGTTTCATTCATGAGGTAACGCGAGGACTCGAAGGCGTTTGTCCTTATCTAGATGACATCCTTATCGCGAGCTCTTCTGATGAAGAACATCTTCATCAACTCGACGCTCTCTTCCAACGCTTAACCCAGCATGGGGTTACCGTCAACCCCGATAAATGCGAGCTTCGCCAAAGTTCCATCGACTTTCTTGGCCACCGCATATCCGCCTCTGGTATTGAAGCTCTGCCAGACAAAATCCAGGCACTGAAGGACTACCCTGCTCCCAGTTCCTTCAAGCAGTTACGCCGATTGCTTGGCCTGGTTAACTATTATCGACGTTTTATTCCTAACTGCGCGAGCATTGTTCAACCAATGACTGACTTGCTCCGCGGTAAACAACGCTCTTTTCACTTTGCAGACGACGCTAAATTGTCTTTCGAGAAGCTCAAAGACGCTATCTCCAACATAGCGTTTCTTGCCCATCCAGACACATCTGCACCACTCTCCCTGACGACTGACGCATCCGACACTGCCGTCGGTGCAGTTCTTCAGCAACTCATCGACCATCGATGGATACCTCTAGGTTTCTTCTCTAAACGCTTCATCATCATCATCATCATCAAAACAGCAGTACATCAGCCATTTGAACTGATGCTTCGCTGCCATACAACCATGAGAACCTATGAAATAAAGAATAAGAGGGAGAGAAGGGGGACTTATCTGAAAACTTTAATGCCCTAAGCAAACATTCAGGGTCAAGGCGCCTACACCTTGTGTAGACAACATTCCGTCACAAACAGCTGGCTATCGTGCAAAGATAAGGCGGCATCAGCGAGACAGCTTCCTTGCGGCTTTCACTGCCACGCGTCATAATCAGCCATTATCCCGCAGATAACTCAGCACCAAACACACTTTAAACAGACAATCCGATTAGGAGACGGCAGCAGACGAGCCACTGGTGTCGGTTGCGAGCCATGTCCCGTAAAGTCTCGAGCCAAGCACAAGGTGAGTCACGTGAACTCCAACCCGGATGGCGACACGGACCAACGGCACCCAGTCTGGTCGTCAGTGACTTCATTTCCCGCTGCCAAGTCAATTTCTGTCCACCTCGAGCCTTGCGCCATCCTACACCTGGTAGACTGAACAAGGCCCTCCTGGGTAAGCGGTGACCAGGCATGCGTAGCACGTGCCCGAGCCAACGCAACTTATTCAGTGCTATCTGTTGTTCTAGGGAGCTAGCATGATCAGCACCACCTAGTACTCGCCTACGCACATCATCGTTGCGGACACGCTGGTGCCATCCGACACCAGCAATGCTTCGCAAACAACGATGATCAAAGACTTGAAGGCGCCTCAGATCTTCAGACCGAAGGGGCCAAGTCTCACTACCATACAACAGAACGGCCCTCACTGTGGCCTTGTATACACGGCCTTTCAGACGGAGGGAAACTCCCTTCTGTCGCCAAAGATGACGCAGGTTCAAGAAGGCAGCTCTGGCCTTCGCAATGCGTGAGCTGACGTCAGTTTCTATGCGCCCATCATTGCTGATGCAGCTGCCAAGATAAGTGAATTGATCAACCACCTCGAGTTCCTCGTTAGCAAGCGTCAAGGGGTCATCGAGTGGCTGGTGGTCCTGCAGCAACACTTTGCACTTTGAAGGTGCGAAGTGCATGCCAAATAATGGGACCACTCTGGATAGGCTATTCAGGGTTGATTGTGCCGCCTCAACATTGTCGAAAAGCAAGACGATATCGTCCGCATAATCTAGATCAACTAACCATTCACCAGGCAGCACTTCAACACCTACATCGTGAGATTCCGCAAGGGAACACTCCATGATAGAATCCACGACGAAATTGAACAAAAACGGGGAAATCGGGCAACCCTGTCGAACGCCACTTGTAGTAGAAAAGCTATCCGATAGGGCACCATAGACTCTGACGCGGCCTCTAGTGTTCGAGTAGAGAGCACGAAGGATGTTCACATATTTCGTGGGAACACCTTTCCGCGCAAGTATTTCGAACAGAATCGATCGATCGACTGAATCGAACGCACTCTTGAAATCGAGGAACACAGCTATTGTCGGTCTGCGGTATGCGTGGCGCTGCTCAAGCACCTGCCGCAAAGTAAATATATGGTCTATACAGCCACGTCCTGGGCGAAAACCGGCCTGCTCTTCCCTAATCCGAGATTCCCGTTCTGCAGTGAGGCGACGAACGATAATCGAGGCCAGTAATTTTGTCACAACTGGCGTTAGGCTAATACCCCTGTGGTTCGCACAGTCTGTGCGACTGCCCTTT
>CALYDF020005057.1:0-14755 GCA_944474145.2 Dicrocoelium dendriticum | reverse complement strand
TTGGTGCCCCATTCCATGTAGTTGTCTGGCTATCGAAGAGGCCGGCAATTTGGATCTTGACTCTTGTCACTGCGATCGTCTTGCCACAATTGTAGCAACCCATTTCGGGATGTGCTCACCGATCCGCTTGTGCAATGATACGAGACAAGAAGCGCAAGCCTTGCGGATCGAGCCGATAGCGCATTAAGAGCGACGTCTGGTAACGAGCCTGGATCCAGAACAACGGAGGAGGTATCTGTTGAGAACGCAGTAAATCAGATAAATGCACCGTTAGCGAAACCCACAAGACTGAACTCGGGCCGAGTGATGCAGCCACGGGAAAGCAAATCGCGAGCTTTGGAACAACTTCTGGCTGGGCAGAATCGGATCGAGCGATGCAGAGATACGAGATGAAAACATGGAGAGATTGTTCCAATGCTCAAGCTCGTAGGCACATTGAATGACCCGTCAAGTAAATCCTCATTGGCGTTGCATCGTGGAAAGGAAACCCGGTCCATATCTGTACGGGTTTTTGAGTAGTCAGTTGCACATTTTTGTGGCATTACAGGCACTGCCCCCTACCCGCGTCGTTCTCGCTACGCTGGTGGCGTGACCAATGAGGATGAAGCTGATCTGGCTAGCGCATTTTGCGCATGGAGACGTGGGGACATGGATCAATGAATTTGTGGCCATCGCCACATGCAGCGGGGTCAAATGTGATACCATTATGCTAACCGCTTTGGGCACGCTGTTGAATGGAAGAGCGAAGGTGGTGTATTTGCCCACTCGGAAGGCCAATTCAGGCTGTTCGTTCGCTGAGATGAGGGATGCATTTTGTGCACAATTCGGGAGGAAAGACGATAGACAGCGAGTACTGGAGCGACTTTACTCAGCCAGATGGGAGGAACAGGAGGATTTGCTGGTGTTTTTCCAGCAGCTGGACAGGCATCTGTCGACGGGGCTCCCGAGTTATAGGGTAACGCAACAGAACGGCTATTCAAACTGCAGTTTGTGCGCAACGTGCCGGACCCACTCCATGACAAGGTGAAAGTTGCAGCGATGGTTGGAGAGTGCAAGGCAGAAGATCTGGTGACGGTTGCTCATGGTGTTTCGGAACGATTGACAGTGTTAGGAGTGCGGAATTGCGAATTGGAACACAGACTAAACCAACTGTCTGGAATGGTGGAGAAGCGGTTGTCGAGGGAGACTCCGAGGGCGATTTCACAACACAATGAACAAGGAAGCCGGAACAGTCGTCGCTGTTTCCGATGCAATCAGGTGAGGCATGTGGCTAGATCCTGCACCAACTGCAATGTGTGCCATTGTTTCTCTCTATCCTGACCGAGAGGTGGCGGGTACCGATCGTCAAGATGACTATTGAAGGTGTGTCGTTCCGGGCCATAATGGACAAGGGAGCGAAAGTGTCCATTACGTAGAAGTTCGATGGAGTTCCGGTAACTCAATCCTCGATTGTGATGTAGACCGTCGGTATACATCGTGTGACGGTTATGGGTATACAGCGTTTGCGAACCAGAATTAGAGGAACGCTTATCAGCCATACTTTGTTCATGGTAGATTAGGCAACCGAAACAATCATTGGCAATGGCATCCTCAAACGGCTCGGTGTCACAATTGATCTGAGAAACGACTTGGTAGTCGTAGGCAACCAGATGCTTGAGATGAACACTTGGAGAGCCTACCGGGTAGGTGTCGTCAACGTCCTGCTTGACTGTCAGAATCCTGAAATACGGAGTGTACTGAGCAAATATGCTCACCTATTCACGGACGCAGGTGATGATTACGGATTCTGCAACTGAGTGGAACATCGAATACCACTGATTCTGAGTGGCCAGTGCAAGACGATTTTCAGAATAATACTGCAGAATACGCTGACGGAGATAGAGAAACAGATAGTAGGAGTGGAAATGGAAGAACTCATCAGGCGAATGCATAGTCCGTATTCATCAATTGTGCTACTGACGAAAAAGATCGACGGTACCTATCGATTTTGAATTGATTTCAGAGAACTGAACAGAGTGACGGTCAAGGATACGTTTCCGATGCCCCAGACGGAAGCAATTTTCTCCAGTCTTTACAACGCCGAGCAAATCTCTGATAGATCTCCGATGGGGATATTGGCAGCTGCCCATGGCGGAGGAAGATCGCCACAATACGGCTTTCTGTGTGAATGGCCCTCAGTACGAGATTCTAAGAATGGCTTTTGGATTCTACAACACCCCAGCTACATTCAGACGTCTATTGCTGATGGTCTTGGAGAGCGTGCAAGGCGTGGTTGTCTGTTAAGTGATGACAGCAGCGTGTTTTCGGAGACAGAGCACAAACTTGGTACCAGGCTTGCGGCAGTACTACAAAGACTGATCTGAAACTCAGTCGCAAGGAGTCGCAGATTGGTCGGAAGTCGATTGTATGTCTAGGCGACATTGTGGGCAATGGTGAAGTCCATCCGCTTCCGGAGAAACGTGAGACGAGCAAGAGCTTCGCAATGCCAAAATCCAAATGTCAGCTCCTTTCGTTCCTGGGAGTGGTGGCTTATGACTGGAAGTTTGGGTCCCATTATGCAGAGAGGATCAGCCCGTTGTTAAAGCTGCATCACAAGACAAACATTTCGAATAGACATCCGAAATGGATCAAGCCTTTGACCACCTAAAGGCATGCATAGCAAAGCCCCAACATGTTTACAGCTACCTAATCCTGATGATAAGTTCACTGTGACAGTCGACGCAAGTGATTTGGCAATCGGTGCGGTATTGTCGCACCCAAGTGGGGTGGTGGAATATGCGAATAGAGTGCTGACAGTGGCGGAGCAGAAGTATTCCACGACAGAGTAAGATTGCCTGGCCATCGTGTGGGTCTTGGATAATTGGATAACTCACATCCTGGCGACTGAATTCCAGGTCGTCATTGACCACAAGCCGCTTTTATGCTTGATGACGGCGAAAAACCCACTGGGACGCCTTGCGCGATGGGCATACCGACTGCGAGAATTGAACTTCACCATCGAGCAGGTAGACGGGATGCAGAACATACTACCCGATATGTTGTCACGCCCGTCGTTGGACGACCTCATGCCGGACAATGCCATATCGGTGCATGCGGTCATAGTGGAGAACAGGAACCTGTTGTGAGATCAAATGACAGATGAATTCGTGAAGGTACTGTGCTCTCACTTACAGGCTGGCACCAAGCCGGAGGCCACATCTGGAGTCGATCAGGTAACAGATCTGTTCTGGTGATGATCGACCAAATCACTCGCTGGGTGGAAGCCATGCAAATCAAGTACCTGACAGGTGAGACCGCGTTGCAGGCATTCAAATTCAATATGCCGGTAAGGTATGGTATACCACAATGTGTTATCACCGACCATGGCTCCTGCTTCGAGTCGAAAGCGTTTGCAGTGGTTTTGGTTAAGCAGGGCATCGAGAGTCGAGGCACTCAACCGTACCACGCGCAGGCCAACGGAATGAGAGAATGGTTCGACCGGACCTTGAAGAGGTGTATAAACTTCATGGAAAGAAGCATTGCCCGAACTTCTGCCTGCGTATCGGATCAGCATTCCTTCGACCACCACGTTTTCGGCATACGAAGTACAGTTTGACACAGAACCACCGATTGGGCTTGATACGTGCTTAGCGAAACCGGGTGAGTGGGGAAAATTCAGCACTGCATAACGAACGACTGCAAGGGACTGCTAGAAAATGAAGCAACTCACAACCGGCACGCAATAAGAGGAGCTACGACGTCAGACCTTTGAACACCATGGACGTGTATGCAGTCGCGTTTACGGATGCGACAATTTTCCGTCTGCATGGCGTAGCTAAGCAGCATGTTTGGGTAACCAATAACCTACGACAATGCAGCTCTTTCCGTGCGCATCATGGCGCACAGCTCATGGCATGATATGGGTTGACACGCCAAAAATTCCTCAGCCTATTTTCTTTTCTAAGATGGTGACGGGTTACTTGATTTTTTAACAAACATAATGGATTACATTGCTTAGCATCTTCCTACAAAGAACTGCCGCAGACATGCGTCATTGCACAGCTGCAGACGGAATGGTTATTGGGTACCGTTTGGTGGCAGTAGCATGGTGCGCCTGTACATTCTGCACAAAATGTACGCGAGTACATTAAAAACAATTTCGGTCATCATTGGATCAGTCAGGAAGGACCAAGGGAGTGGCCTGTTAGGTCACCAGCTTTGAACCTCCTAGATTTCTTCCTATGGGGTTTTTTGAAACGTAGAGTTTATAAAACAAAGCCCACTTGTCTGGAAGAACTGTATCGGAGCATCACCAACGAATGTCACCGAATCTCGTTGCACGCTACGCAGAAAGTGATAGCCAATAACATCCGGCGAATGAGGCTGTGCGAGGAAAACGATGGTTTTCATTTTGAACATCTACTTCATTAATTTTTATGCTCGTTTAACATACTTCCTGTAAATATACGCCTTGACTGAACTCTGATTCTATCACGAAGAAAATTAGACTGTTTCACTTCATCCCGCCGTTCACTTCTTAGCATATTTATCCATTCCGGAAGAGGATTTTTGTTTGAGGTACCCTACCCCTATCCTTCCACACAATAGTTTAACCCCCAACACAGTGAGGTATATTGAAGTACACTCGCTTGGCTCCACCCAGAGAATTGAGCTCAACAGTCTAACCCACAACGCAGTAGGTAGCAAGTCCAACTGGAGAGAGTGATCGCAGTGTCTCATTGGGTTCTTCATGAGGCCTGTCACATGCAACCTTGGAAGATCTAGGGCAATTCAAATGTGTTTTCCGACAGTGGTATCTTACGCACCTGCGACCATGGCCAACCTCATGTGGAAGTTGGCGTGTTTGCACCCATTTGACCAGGAGCTGTCTGAATTGAGGCGTTCGGCAGCAAACCATTAACCACCGCGTGGTGCGCTCCCACGGTCAGAGACAATGCGTAGCACTCGTGCTCTACGCCAATCGAGCGGGGAGGTACTCCGTAACCTTTGTCTCCCCTGGATGGTTTAAGGGTAGAGAGCCATGGACCTCTACCAATCCTCGAAGAGGATTGTGAGACGAAGTTGATCTGAAACCTAACCATTGGCACATTTGGTATGAGTAGTCCGGATGGCATTTAGAAGGTGCCTCCCGACGTGACTCAATAGGCCGCGAAGGTGCGCAAATCACCGCGTCGAGTTAAGGTCCAGTCGCGTCGACTTTTAGTCTGCTATCCCTCGGCCGCCGATCGTCAGGTCAAGTTCAGATGAATGTCTCATCGTGCTTTGTGTGTTATGTCCGTGCGTCATACGAGCGCGGTTAGGCGCCTGGCATAGACAATACGGCTTCTTGAGCGTAACCTAATTTTCCCTCGGCGGCTCTTTGTGTGACCCCGAATGAATGTGGTAAATTTAGTTTATCCTTTTTCACCTTGTCATCGTAGATGTATTCCTCGTATCACCAACCTGAGATCCAGGGCAATTCTGTGCTCCCCGCCACCCAGTACTTACGTTACGGCAAATTGCATATGAACAATGAACAATGATTTAAAGCGAGTACAATGGCAGGTGCTTGACATGTCCCGTAAGGTGTTTGGAGTGAGAAAAGATAGATCAAGGGATAATGGAATCGACAGTTCGGGCGATTACAGATTTAACTGCACTGCCGTATAAAGGGTTTTAAATTAGATTGTACACACACAAAGCCATAAGGGGGGTGGTTATTGATCATGTAATACGCGGGAAAAAAATAAAAACTAGCAAGGACAACGCTTACTCGTGTGCAGCTATCTCGGGTCGACAGGATACAGAAATCCAGTTTCTACAGTAGTAGCGTTTATCAAATTTTGTGCAATCGGTTTGGAGTAACTCATTCTCGAGTAGGGTTATGGCACTGTCCAGTGCCTGTTGTGCATTAGTGCCAGCATTTGGTGGTCAAGGGCTATAGCACGTAGTGTAAATGTGATAGAGTTCCGTCAAGGCGTTTTTTGAAAAGGGATAGGGTGGGTGCATTAATTACATCTTCTGGGAGGGCGTTCCAAGGCTGTGTCACTCGAAGGGAGAAAAAGTTTCGCCGACATTCCAGGCGGCTGTACTGCGTGACTAAGTTAAACTGGTGACCTCTTAGCGGGATGTTTTAACTGAGTATCAGAAGGGAATGGCATGGGTGGTTGGGGTTTCTCAGGGTCTGGTACACCATTATGAGATCTCCCGTTAGACGCCGATAACGTCCACTGTATATTTTGGGCCTTCAGCCTGAGTGGGTAGGGGAGGCTGGTCAAACCTCTGACGCTCTTCGTTGCCCTACGTTGTGCAGTATCAAGCGCGGTGAGATAGTGCTTGATCCATTGTTGCCACACTTGAATAGCGTATTCCGCGTGTGGCCTCACGTACGCACTAAGCATTTTTGGAAAGACTGAAGGGTCACAATTCCAGAAAGCACTGCGAAGAAGGCCGAGGTACCGGTTTGCTTTCTTAGCTGTCTTTTCAGTCTGCCTCAAACAACTGAGGTCATTTTGAACTGTCACGCCGAGATCGCAGTCGTGAGAAGCCCGCTGTAGAATTTGTGGTCCTAGGCGGTACTTTTGCATACTATTGTGCTGTATACGGAGAACTTTGCACTTGGTGACGTTGAAATGCAGCATGTTCTCGATGTACAATGTGTACGCTTTGTCCAGGTCCTCCTGTAACGCTGTGTGATCCTCCACTGCAGCTATAGTACGCCATACCTTTAGGTCGTCAGCAAATAGCAAACAGTTAGAAGATAGCACGCTCGTGAGATCATTTATGAAAACGAGGAACAGGCGGGTCCACGTACCGAGTCCTGAAGTTCGCCGCACTCAACTTCGATGGATTCCGATAGGTTGCTTCGAACCCTCACATTCAGGTGACGATGCACGAGACCGTCTCCTATCCAGTCCAGAACAGGGTCGCCGATTCCAAATTTCTCGAATTTGTGGAGGGGAATGCGATGGTCTAGACGGTCGAATGCTTTTGAGAAATCCAAGTATTCCGCATCGACTCCTACACCAGCGTCCACAGATTCCGTCCAGCTTGCACGAGCAATCAACAGATTAGTGGTACAGGTGGGATTTTGGCGAGATCCGTGCTGCTCCGGAACGAGAAGTTGGTTGTTCTCTAGGTACCCCATCAAAGTCTCAGCTACGATGGACTCCATGACCTTGGAGATCACAGGAAGTAGTGTTATTGGGCGATAATTTGCTGGTTCAGCACGGCTGCCACTTTTGTAGATTGGCGTGATGATTCCGTGCTTCCACACCGTGGGAATGTGCATCTCGTTCAGAGATCGTTGAAAGAAAATTGCCAGCGGCACCGCCAAACTCATGGCAGCAACTTTCAATGCCTTCTGGCGAATACGGTCCGCACCCGGGGAGCTGAACTCGCGCAGAGACATCAGCCTCTTCAGTACAGCTGCGTTGGTAAACGATATGTGATTTATCCCTGATGGCGGCGTTAACTGCTTAGGCAGGATGTATGATGATTGCACGCTTTGGTAGGTACGTCCAAATTGTTGTCCAAGAACGTTGGCCGCCTCTTGTGCGGATTGGGCTAACCCGCATGCTGTGTGCAGAGCAGGAATACCGCGCTTAGCACGGCACAAATTGTTTACTTGTCTGTATAGTAGTTTGGGATTGGAGCAAAACGTTTCCACTAGAACTTGTTGGTTCTTCAGGTTATCCTCCCGGACGAGTTTGACACAGTGGCTATTGCGTAGACATCTTAGGTATGGTCGTTCGGGGAGGCTATGTGGGTGTGCCGTGCCAAGTCCCTTAATACCATACATTTACGTGTCTTGCTCCTTACGAAAGAGTTCATCCTTTTAGGCCGGTAGAGTTTGGTTTTAGATGTCCTTGCCACGAGTTTGGTAAATATGTCGGCTTCCACACAGCAACAGCTCTACTTCCTCCATGTATGCTTGCGAAGAGACATTCTTCCTCGCAGTGTCAACTATAGACCACCGATGAACCATCCACAGGCATGGACAATTGCGCGGCAATTCGGAAAATGTATGGTACGAATGATGATCACAGACGCCCACAACCGTATCCGAAAATATGAACGTTGTCTAAACGAACATCGAACCAATTGTTTACAAACAATTTGGTCAACAACTGACTGAACAAGTGCAACTCGCAATAGAGCGCAGAGCTAAAAACACAAAAGCAAAAAAGCAGACTGCGCTTCACCAGAAGTTGACCAAACTGACAACCAGCACAGACGAATGCATCAACAATGGTTGGATCAGGAACCTATCAAAACGGCCACTCAGTGGTACGGAACAACAAATTCTCATCAAAGGCCTAAACTATAACTACAAAGACGCTACAACTACGGATTTTCTGGCACGATTTGAAAGCGCTTTGCAGTCCAACGGACTAGACGACGAAACACAGAAACAAATCAGATACACAGTCGTCCCAGCCATGACGCATTTAAAGCAATACAACCCTCTATCCCGACAAGAGAAAGAAGCAATAAAAGCTCTGAAGTCGGACGAATCAATTGTTATCCTACCTGCTGATAAAGGACGGATGACAGTAATTATGGATAAAACAGATTACACCGAGAAAGCGGAGCAGCTCCTGAACGATACTACGACCTACCAATGCATTGAGAATGACCCAGCGTCACAACTAACCAACAAAATAAACAGAGTGTTGGCGAAGCTTAAGCAGTCGAACGAAATATCGGAAGAGGAACGAGAAAAAATGAGGGCTCGCGACTCGAACATTGCACAATTCTATGGGCTACCTAAAGTACACAAGGATGGAGCACCCTTAAGACCAATTGTGTCACTTCCAGGCACGCCCACCTACTATCTGGCAAAGGAACTATGGAGGCGCCTCAAGCACCTAATCAGTAAATCGCAACACTCCATAAACAATGCCCAACAATTCTTGACAAAGCTCAAAGACCTACGAATAGAACACGATGAAACCATGGTGTCCTTCGATGTAACCGCCCTATTCACTTCCGTCAACTTACAGCTGGCCAAAGAAATTATCGCAGAACGTCTGGACAACAGCGGAGGGAAGATTGGGAACATGACGACCAGAAGCGTATGCGAACTTCTCAACTTATGTCTCTCAACTTACTTCGCGTTCAACGGAAAAATGTATAAACAAGTGAAAGGTGCACCGATGGGATCACCTGTATCCGGACTCATCGCAGAGATTGTCATGCAAAAATCGGAAGAGGATCTACTACCAATGATTAATCCGAAACTTTGGGTTCGCTACGTCGATGATACGTTCGTGATACTCAAACGTAGTCAAGTATCGGTGGCACAACAACTGCTTAACAACGCTATGGACGGCATAGAGTTTACCATGGAATCAGAAAAGGAAAACACACTTCCCTTCTTGGATGTGTTAGTAGCCAGAACAATTGACGGCGAATTGCAAACCTCAGTTTACAGAAAAAGCACGCACACCGACCAGATTTTGAATTTCAACAGCAACCACCCAAGATGTCACAAAATAAGCTATGTGCAGACGTTGTTCCATAGAATAGCAACTCAATGCAGTACAACAGAAGCGAAACGAGCAGAAGAAAAACACTTATTCAAGTCATTTGAACGCAACGGATACCCACGCAGTTTCCTCCGAAGATGCCTAAACCGCAAGTCCTCAAAAACCGAACCTACGTCAGCTATAACGAAACGTATAGTTCTGCCGTACATAAAGAACGTGTCTGAAATGACTGCCAGGTTGTTCAAACAACATCATATCATGGTAGCCCACAAGCCAACCGCCACTCTGAGGAAAACGTTGTCAAAACCAAAAGGAAAGCGAGAGACACTAGAACGACGGAATGTCATATATAGAATAAACTGCGTAAACTGTGAAAGGCACTATGTGGGACAAACAGGAAGGAAGCTGTCCACCAGGATACATGAACACCAAAGAGCGTGCAAGAACCATTACGCTACCTCATTGGTTTCAGCACACGTGGATGAAGAGGGACACAAGTTCGACTGGAACAAGGTAGAGATCTTGACCGAAGGAGCAACACAAAAAGGGAGGGAGTTTCTCGAAGCCTGGTTCTCAACCACGAACTCAATCAACATGCATATCGACCTCGATCCAATATATCAACCGCTGAGACAGAGAGAGTTCAAGAGGATCAACAACCGTTGTCCGAAAGAACCTAATCCAACACACGGACAATGAACAGCATGGTCAATATGAGCCCAGACTACTCACCCACACCCGTTGCACCAATCCGAGTGCGATAAGCCCAACCACGTCGCAACAACCTTTCCGCAGCCAATGACAATGACTCGAGCACAACCGCTGAACACAAGGATTCACCAATGAGAACGAGGCAAAATTAATAGCCCCGTATGCCTATATAAAGAACGGAGTGGTTGCTGAGAGTATCCATTATTGGGTTTGCTTTCTATCAGCTACTGCTACATAACTGCTATCAATTCCGCACTGAAGATGTCACCTCGAATGGTGGCGAAACGTTTGCAACCAAGTTGCCCAGCTCGGAGAACTCCACAACAACTGAGCAAGCCTCCCGAGCTACCAATATTCCAAATCATGTCGGCGAATTCTCCGCAGGCCACCTCAGGGGTCAAATCGGCTAAGAACGATCAGCTTGTTGCATCAATGAGGTCGGACAGGCCGTCATAGTTGATTACGACATGATATTCCTCGGCATGCTCTTTAGGATAATCCGCTTAGCACATGTAATAAAACACTAGCATCGCATGATCGCTGCGGCCCAAAGGAGTATCGGTCATCACTCTCTCGACTATCGGTTCTTCATTAGTGAATATTCGGTCCAATATGGACGCAGCCCATCTCAGGAGTACTCGATGGTGGGAGGTAAACAACAACCAATAGGCAAAGGTGGTTCCCCCTCAGGCGGAAATTACACCATATAGAGTCAGGTACGTCGGTTTCCGAATCGTTTATGGGTTCGCATTGTAGGTTGTTACGAAAGTAGAAGGTTACCCCACCACCTTTGCTGGCCCGGAGCTTCTGGACATGCCAGTGAGCATAAATGTTAACAGGTATTTCGGGAATGAGAGCACTGTACTATACCACCTTATTGATCCTTTGGCGTGCTGGTATGAAGACGAACCATTTATGAAAGCTCTCATCGTGTGGAAATTCTGAGTAACACTTTAATGCGGCATTTCCGTAGAATATTAACAGTTGGGATAGACTCATGTTCAGATGGATTGTTTGCAGATAATGATTTCCATCCCATAGAGCATGAAGTGTAAGGTCTCGAGGAAAGTGACTCATAATTGCCACTGCCTTGTTTTCATTACTAGTCAAAAGTCACCTGTCGTCGTCTAGTTTCCTTACTGGTTCATATTGTGGTTCGAAGTGAGTGAGTTGTAGAGAATGGTTGATCGTATTCTTGCCTTGATATCCAGGAGGAAATAGTAATTAGAAACGAGAAGGAGACAGTTAGATTTGTGATTCGGTGGGGTTGTCTTTTTTTACGCGCGCGTCATTTATAGATGATTGTTCCAAGAGCTACCTATATCTTATGTACGATGTAACTACGATGGTTTCCTGCTCCGTTTTGGCGGTGCTAGACGCTCATGCCCAGTGGAAAAGCTTTCTTTGCTAACAACTGTGTGTGGTGGGTGGACAGCATGTATATTTGCAGAGTGTCTGATGTTGCCATCCCGCACGACTGTACTCTAAGATTGCCTTCGTGCTTGTATGCTCTCCTCAGAAGAAACATCAAGGATTCCTGGGTTCGCCGATAATAATTCTTAACTCAGCATGCGTTTTTGATGTTATATCTGATGCTGAAATTGGAACATTTGATTTGCAGTTGATCAGCACTGTCTGTGAGTCAACCATCGAGGTGGTCTGTGCTGGGAGTGAAATGCGGGACATAGCAGTTGATGGCTTATGCCACAGATCCGCGAGCAACGCTGTATTTTTGGTGTGTTATCGATACAGTGTGGCACGAATTTAGACCAACCCTTGAGGTTAAAATATATCATCTGATAGTTGGCCACATTTCGCAGTTGAACCATGAGACTGACTCAACTGCGGTCTCTAGCATTTCCGTTTATGCACATTTATATGCGCACACTGCGGTGTAGCAAGTCGTAAACAATAATTGACTTCCACTCACGTTCTCATTGTCATGCAGATTGGTGGAAAACGTCATATGAAGCGGTGTTTTATGTGTGAGAATGACGATGCGGCAAACATATACTGTGAAATATATCCTTTGCTCACTTCCCAACGATTATTCAGTCATTGTGTCTAAAGACGTTTCCATTTGCATTAAAGTCTTGCTTTTGGCGCCGCAGCATTTTTCACTCATTCGTGTTATGTATAACAGCTAACGACTTGTCATTTGTTCCAGAACAGCGAGACCACACCTGTGAGTACTGCGACAAATCTTTTGCACTGAAGGGTCACCTCCAGCAGCACGTAACCGCGATCCACTTGAGTAAGTGCAACGCTGACTGAGTCGCCCGACTTCAAATCTGTGTTTGATGTGCCACCTAGTCTTTATATGTATTGTCTTAGCCTGTACCCCCAACCACCTGGGGCAATCATTTGGATACACTGTTGACATGCCGAAGAGCGGACCTCAATGGCGATTGTGTTAACAGTTCGTTGTCCTACCTCATTCCACTCATGTTCTACTTCCGAACCACATCTCTATCTTGACGCATAATATGTCAGTTAGCATTGTACTTAATGTTGCTTTCGTATTCTAACGTGCACAGAACCACTTTTATCATACGTTTTTCAGTTGTGCCACCGCACCATAGTTGAAGTGTGTTTCTCACCTTTAGTTAAAGTGCACTGATGATCATGCGCATGACGAATCAATCCCGTTGACAATGTAATTGAGCTCAGACCGATTAACCGACGATTGGTTAGTGGTACAGTTATGGTGACATTCTTATTCACACACGGGTTCATTTACAGTGGTGCAGTATGAGCCACCCCTGACAGCATGTTTCATTTTGTATTCAATGTTAATAGATTGTTTGAAGTACTTTGAGTGCAATCGAGTTGGAACTCATTTGGAATGTTGGTTTATCCGTTGAGTGTGGGACGGTCATCCGCCTTTATAAGGTGACGATGATTTTGCTAACATACATGTCGAATTGGTTCATAAAACGAATTCACCATCCGTAGGATGCGACAATATTCACTGGTTTTGATAGCTGGAATTCCGGACTTTTTAACATTGTGAGCGCATTGACGCGAATGTTCGTTCGGGTAACAATTAATCTGCTGTGCCGTGCCTCCATAACCCACTGCGCTAGCTTTTCTTCCAGTGTAGGAAACATGGTTGTTCCACCGCGTGCTGCTCTCCTGCCTACAGGTATTCGTGACAATTCTGACTTTTTCTTTCGTCAATCTCTCCCTTACTTTTCGTTCACCATGAAATGGCGTGCAGCCATCCAATTATTAGATTGCTCGGCAAACGCGATAACTTTCAATTTTAAGCCAGCAGCATACGCACATCACCTCTGTGCAGACACTTTTTTCACGTTTTCACTGTTTTGGAAGATCGCATGAAATGTGGGCACATCCCCTCTCAGCTGGAATGTGTGACATCAGGTTAGCGCTATTTTGGTTAGCGAATCACAGCGCCTATACAGTACGATATGCTATGCAATCTGGTACATTACAAGTATAACGTCGTCCCTCACCACTGATCGTGAACTTCCCTCCCCCCCGCTGCTCCATTGCGATTCAGGTGCATGAGGCACCCGACTATGCGAGGCGGTGTCTGACATACCCTTTCATCTTACCCTATATCCGTCAGCTGCGGATTATGTTTACCGCCATCTGTTGTGACTGGACAAGTAATTTCAATATCCTCAGGCCACTGTCTTTGTAGTGACGCGACTAGGACAACCGTGCAATACAATGAAATGTAACATCACCAGCACAGTGAGATTCACGGATTTACCGTCATGCTTCCAGGTTATGGACATGGGCTTCGTTGTCGTTAGATGCTAACAGCTCGTGCACACCGTGGACACAATATGGTTCTTCTGCTACTCCTCATGTGTCAATCATTTAAAGCATTTTCCTCGCGTTGTCGTTTGCTCTGTGGAACATGCTCAATTATGTGTATCCCATTGTTTTCAGTCCGCAGACGGTGTGCGTACAAAACACCGTCTCGACATAATCTGTGGATCCCAAAGTCACTCGGATCAGCAGCGATTCCCTGTAGTTTGGATGTCTCATGATGCGCATTGAATTAGTCGGCTTAGACTGAACTCCGATTCTGTCACGAAGGAAATTCTGCTCATTCAGATCATCCCGCTGTTCACCCCTTAGGAAATTTGTTTTGGACTCCGAAATGTTGATGGACATAATGTAGGGTTTTGGAAGCCAACGACGACTCGTGAACTGGAAAGACACCAAATGCGGGATATTTGAAGCACTGGGTTCCCTGCATCGGTCGAAATACTACAATGAGAAGATGGTTGTTGCAAGCTGATATCATTTCGCGCTTTTTGATCACATGCAAACAAGCGACATTTAACGATCACGAAAGGGGTAATCAATGATGTACATGGTGTCAGAATGGGAATGGAAAAAACAATAGGGTAGAAACTCCAACAGAATGACAACGTTTTTGACAAGTGCTGCTATCCGCACGGAAGCTTGAGGGTGATCGTCAAATGCTTCTGCACACGTAGGTCCGGACGGCTGTGATTAATTGCCACAGCCTTCGCGAGCTTGCGCATCTTGGCCTTTTCATTACGGTAGATAACGGTAAACGCCGATTGGAAATC
>CALYDF020005056.1:0-14765 GCA_944474145.2 Dicrocoelium dendriticum | reverse complement strand
CATAGCTGCCGTAATCGGGAAGTCCTGACACCGGAAGGTCAACCGCTGTCATCTGCATGACAGGTGCCTGCATGGCAGTGGAGGATGGCTCGGGATTTATCGCAATTAGCTAACAATTCGTGATGATCGGCTACCGTCCTCCATGGTGCAGTTGCGTAAGCTGCGGGCTAGTTGGCACAAGCTACCAGCAGTCATGGGTTCGATTCTCCGTAGAGGACTGAAGAATACGCACTGCTGACGAGCCCCAATAGGGCGAAACGGCCGTCTGGTGCTTTTCCAGATGGGCAGTTGACTTATCTAGATTGACGGCTGACTGCAACGAACAAAAGTACTCACAAAATTCCTTCTGCTCATAAGTACCTCTTGTTGTTTTGACAAATTTCTTGGATGAAACCATCGAGTTCGTCAACACTTGCCAGGCTTATATCCCACGTCACTTCGGATCCACTGTCAACACTGATAGAGGTCATGGCTTAATTCCCGATATCATACGGCTTACGAGAACACTGTAAGATTCGTTGAAATGCCTAGTCCCAGATGCATTACCTGTGGACGACACCAGTATTTATATCGTAATGAATTTAGAACAGTTAGTTACCACAGGCGTCTGGAATGTGGTTGTTTTCACTAGTGGTGCCAACTGTGTCTCAAATCAAAAGATGACTAACAGATCTTTCGGCTAAGAAGTTTCTTGGCTTAGGTAACGGCAGTCTTATTCACAACTGGTTGCAATGTGCTAATTAGGGCAAGCAAAAAGCAGGGAGACCGAATACTAAAGGATCTGGTTTTATTATAATTCATGTCGAATAAACTGCTGTTTTCCTTGGTGTATTGGTAGTTCAAATGTCTGTACTTGCTGGCACCGTTCAGATGCTAGCTTTGGTGGATAACGGGCAAGACACTACATTAATAGATTTCCAATTACTACAACATATCGGAATGTCAGGATTTGTACAGTACCTGAATTAATGCACTGTCGCTGGTCGAGGTCAGGTGCAGAAGTGGTAGTGTAGCCGTTCAG
This sequence comes from Dicrocoelium dendriticum, assembly GCA_944474145.2. Classification (NCBI taxonomy): domain Eukaryota; kingdom Metazoa; phylum Platyhelminthes; class Trematoda; order Plagiorchiida; family Dicrocoeliidae; genus Dicrocoelium; species Dicrocoelium dendriticum. The sequence continues at coordinate 13,744 of CALYDF020005056.1, read as the reverse complement.
TCGATAGATGGTGGTGTAGCAGTACTAGTAGGGACTGGCAGATCAGTCAGTCTTCGCACTGAAACACTTGGGACATAACAAAAGGAAATAATTGCCACTGATGGCCTCATTTACCCGATGTAAGTTTCCAGAATTAAAAGGGAAGATAAAGCTTATGATTGATAGCCATAGCCCATATCGTCTCGAAGTTAGTATCAGAGACGCGGAAGTACTAGTGATCTGCACAGTGTTAGAAACTGATTGGGCTACCCGAGTTCAAGGAAGATCAGTTTGTGTCACTTGTAGTTTATCGCACACAGAAGATAACATCGGTTCGCTCTGACACCACCGACCTACGTCATTTGTTAGAACAAGTGTACCTGGCAGACTTCGACGGCTTTCACAGTCCCCGATTGGTCATGTTCATGAATGATAGAGAGGTACGCAGTCACATGGAGACTTCCGTAAAAGGATTCGGCAGTTATTATGTTATGGCTTTACCTTAGCAAATTGAGGGTCTACGGTTGCCACTTAGTAGACAGGTCGCACTGATGAAACTCCTACTGTTAAAGAAGCGACTGTTAAACCATGATACTCTACTCGATATATAACAAACGCAGTGAGAGGGTATACAGCGAAAAGATATGCCGAACCAGAACCACTACAACAAAAAGAGGTCAAAGGAGAAATCTGGTACGCGAGCGGTTTTTGATTGACAGGTTTCTTACCGTGGGACCTTCCTCAATAAACTGGTTGCAGCGCCACGATTTGTCTAACAGTTTAGTTGAGTCTCACTTGCGATTTAGATCTCGCCTGCGCGCAATCGCATTTGACAAGGAAACATTGTTACATGAATTCAAGATTTTCAGTCATGAGAGCAACTGCTTGAAGTATCAATGCTGGAAGGACAATAATCTCTCCTTAACTGCAACTAAATATCGTTTGACAGTACGTTCGTTTGGGGCCACCTTGTCACATAGCTGTGTAACTTGTACTCTGCATCAAGACATAACAGATAATTCAGGTGCATTACAGTTTGAGATTATTAAGATCGCAAGAAGCTGTTTGCACGTTAACGACTGCCTGTTCCGTGTTGATTCTATGCACGAAGTGATTGACCTGATTAAGCATCTCACCTGTATATTGCCTAATGAAAGTTTTCCTTTGACAAAATCTATCAGTGACCGAAGCAAAGCTATCGTGCATTTGTTTGACGGCTAACTGAAGTACTCAGAATACCATATCTGACTGACTATAACTGCATCAAATGTACCCTTGCTTTAAACTGGAAAGCTAGCCAGGACCGCGTGAACTTCAAGCTAGAGAGTTTTGATAAGGGATTAACTGGTATGACCAACCTCTCATTTGTCGCTTCCATTTACGATCCTCTCGACCTCAGTGTAAGATTACTGTTACCAGAAAAGCTACTATCACAACATTACATACGAAATAAGTTGAATTGGCATGAGCCCACACCCGAAGTTGATCAATGAACATGGAACCAATGGTTGCCGAGCACGCATGGATTTAACAGCCTTTGCCTTAATACATGCATCACTCCATTTATATAGTGTTCAGTCAGCAGTGTTGCATTATTTTTATGTCGAATGTGTGACCGGTTACCAGGCTGCTTTGGATTTGCGTGGCAAGAATATCGAAGTGAGTGTTAATACCTCTCTGAGTATTGGAAAGTCCTGAGGTAGCCCCATTCGAAAGGTGTCAATACAAAGAGTAGGGTTTACCTCTGCCGTACTCAGCATACGAATGCCAGCGAAGCTCACCGAGGATGTTACTCTCTAGCGCAGGACTGCTTCTTGGACAGATTCAATGATAACTGTCAAGCTGCTTCGTAGTGTTAATGGGCGCTCTCCGACTTAAGTTGCTAACGGAATTACTATTAGGCAACAGCATTCTCAGCCGAGTCATTGGGATTACGTGAATTCTAAGCGAAACCCGGCAGACATAGTTTCGTGAGGACATGCTGTGTCACAACGGAAAGAGTAAACAGCTAGTTGCATAGTCTGCAATTTCTCTTTTAGGCTGCTTTCTTGTGACAATGTCTCTGAAGAGTCACGTTAAAATTGCAGTCGGACTGCTTACTATGTGAGGCTAGCCATGCTGACTTGGCCAAATTGGTAGTACATTGGATAAATAAACACAATGTATGCCTTTCCTGAACCTCACTGCATGAAAGGTTCGTTACTATCCTACATTTTAAGTCTGATGTCATAGGGAAGTTTCCGAAGAGTGCTGCGCCAGACCAAATGTATGGGGTAGAAGGCGATGAAATTCAGCAAGATACTCTTAAGATTTTTGGTTTGGTACAAGCGGAAGAGAACTAAAATGAACTATATCTCCGTTCACACGATGAGCCCAAGTTAGCAGTACCATTGTTGATACTGAATTCATGCCGATTCGGATGTTTTGCATTTTGTTCTATAAAGAGATACTTCGTATAGTCGGATGACTAAACTAACTCACGGTGTCGTACGAAGCGTGGCATCTAATGTTACTTCCTGTTCGCCACTTGGTGGCACGACACCTTATACTGCATTATCACTAGCCCATTGGATACTCCGGTACACGTGGTACGATCTTCAGCGACGCTGGGGGATCGTAGGAGGTTTCCACCTGGAGTCGTACTGTGTTAACTCCGTGTAATCCATCCGAAACCGTGGAATCAGTCGATGATGCCGATCATACGCGATTAGTGTCTTGCCTTCCGTTAGGTTTGAGTATTTCGGGTCTTTATTGGTACCATACTGCCGTGTTCATGAGACGAGGTATGGATATTTCTTCGAAAGCTTGACTACAAGGGCGGTTCATTTATAGTTTCCTCATTTCACGAATACAGACTCATTGTGTGTGCATTTACGATATTTTTAACTAGACTGGGTTGACCGATCGTCACATACAGGGACAGTGGACAAAAGTTTAGCGGAGCTAAAGCTACATTAGTTGACCTCCTAAAGCAGTTAGACCAGGAGAAGATAAAGAAACCCATACCGCCAAAAGATATAAATTCGTAGCTTTTTCACCCTTGCGCTGACCATCGTGGAAGTCTTTGGGAACGACTGCTTTGATCCACACGCAAATTATTGCTTAAATCTGGGTGTAGATATTAGTTTTGCACTGAACTCCCAGCAGAATGAGTAGTTTGAACATATTTCGCTGCCACACTGGGCAAAATAGTCAGTGCGACTTTAAGGGCGTAACGTTATCAACTGTGAGGTCGTAACAGAAACAATAGGACCATGGATTTACCATGTGTAAAAATGGTAGGGGTTGAGACGAAGTATGAACGTATCAAGAAGGCAGCTGGTAATAATTAAATATCCGCAAAATTTGCATGAACACAATGTTTGGTTACGTTGTCCAAGGTCCCAGTAAATTGGTTTAAATCATGGAATGCATGGTCTAGTCGGGTTTCCATTTCCACTAAAGCAGGAGTGGCTATTACAGAATTCAGAAGGAAGTTCCACTATAGCTCGTGTATTGAGAGCGATGTATCTGGTACCAGGCTAGACGGCCAGCCCAAGGTGGTTGGTAGAACTCACAAAGTGTTACTAAAATGTTTATTGGACATGAGGAAAGCTAATTAATGTTAAAATTAAGGCACCAGGAGGTATTCAGCTAGAGAAATGTGCCGTGGGTCCAGTGCGTGGAAGAGCGACGGTCGCGGACCGAGCCAGTCCAGTACCCGGAAGTTGCGTAGACTGCAAGGACTGGGGTGTGGATTTATGTTTCGAAAAACCAAGAACAACGTTCTGACAAGCAAATTATAAGTAATAATCTTTCAAATGTGAGCGTCTTCAGGTCGCTTAAACACGACTGGAATAAATGAAATGAGAAAACGTAATGCTAGCATTCCGACTAGCACTACTGAGTAGCTGACTTCAAATGATGGCTTTTCAGTGAGATGTTTTGGGTGATCTACAATAAAGATCAGCATGGGTGATTATAATCCTTGAGGACCTGACACACAAACATGAGATCTGTCCGCAGGAGACGATCTTGTTCACTAAAAACTCCTAGTCTTTAGTATCATTTAGTAGTGAATGTGGAGTAGACCCTTAATATTTATAACCTCATTCATTTTGGCTTCTCAAGTATAGCTAGGCTACGTTTTTGCCAGATGCCACAGCCGAATGAATATTACACATGAGATTTCACGTATGCGTTTTGCGTGTTCGAAAAAAGGTGGGAGGAAACCTACCAAATACACACCGCGGTAGGCTTAAATGTTGTCTGACCTTTTTCACTGTTTTGTCAACCTGTTTTGAGTATCCGAGTTCATCCTGTGCGAGTACGTCAAGGTCACTTTTGAGAGAAGCGCGCCGCTAAAAGTACTTCCCTAGTTGATATTCTCATCTGTTCTTGTGGCACATGCCCATTAGTTTGCACTTGACAAAGCTACAGGGAAGCACGTTCTGAGTCGATCACTCGTAAGCCTTGTTGAGATCGCATCGCAGTGCAATGTGTTCGCCCACTCGCCTGAGCGCCCGCCAAATCTTGAGATCGTCCGCAAAGAGTAGAATGATTGACGTCAACTATCCCGCGAGACCATTTGTGAACACTATTATTAGCCTTAAGAAGCGCCTTAAGAGATGCTACCGGACCGGACAGGGCCAATGATCCCGGAGCTCCGAATTTTATAAAGAAACAGTTGATGGTCTAGACGAACAGAAGCCTTAAAGAAATCGAGGTAGGCGGCGTCGCCTTTTCCACAGAATCGACGTGTTCAGCCCAGCAGGCGAAAGCCAACGGGAGTTTCGAGGTATCCAACTACATTTGGCGGGTTCCGTACTGCTTCTGTACAATTATATTAAACACTCCCTACTATTCCACGAAGGTTTGCGACGATAGATTCCATTGCAAGTGCATGAAGAGGAGTACTCGGACGGTATTTTGTGCATACTGCACTATCCCTCTAGCAAATGGGGCGAGTATTCCACGCTTCCACATAGTTGGTACATCTCACCAAATCGGCACTGCAACAAACGAGATAGCAGTTCATCAAAGCTGGTTGCAACGAACTTCAAGAAATTAGTTCGTATGTTTTCAGAACCAGTGGAACTGTGCTCGCGTAGTGACATCATTAGATTCATCGCATTTGCAGCAGTGCAGCTGTGGTTTAATCCAGTTGGTAACGTAAAATATATGCTTACGTGGAGGTTTCTTGAAAATCTCCATTTTGCAACGTAACTAATATGTATATGCAGGTATTTTTCTACTGCAAGAGACTAGGTTACATCCTGTTGTTGACGATGAAGTTATTCAACTCTATGGATACCGTGTCGTGAGGTCCGATCAACCTGGGAAGTAGCAGAATCCCGAAGACGTTGTCAACTACGTACTTCTATATCCTTACTCTCTACATACACAGTAGCAAAAATTACCCGTCATATTAGCCAGTGTAATACGAACTTTCTTTATAGATTTCTTTCTGTCGTCATCGGAAACACCTACATGTTCCCCGACACGCCACCGATTGAACTCCTAATTTTGTTATCAATTCTCACCAGCATTATTAACAAAAATTGGCTGTCCTGTTTGTATCGCTGCTGGTGATCTAACAAATCTGCTACGACGTTCATCATGACACTTGGTAAAAAATACACGGGATCTTCCGAAATCAGACTCGACGAGCTACTCAATTTTGTTTTGACAAACAAGACTCATCTGTTTTCCACCTTAAAGCCAGCACTTCGCGGTAACTAAGAGTACTATGTCCTGAAGGCATGCCCAAGTATTTATAACAAGACCAAACTCGGGTCTTGGACAAGAAAGCCGTTCAAAACCATCAGACGGCGAGACTGCTCAAAAGAAAATTTCGCAAAACACGCGGTGCTGGTTTCAACCCACACTTCTTATTTCACGGAAGAATACCTACCAAATGAGTGTGAATGCCTTACCTTTCTGTGTTGGTCTATGCAACCATTCAAACTATCTACATACGCATGGACAGAATCCCTTCAATATAACTGACTCGACTCAGACGAAAGTAGGAAGGAGGATATAAATTCAACTTGCCTGTCCAAGTTAAACGACTAATGTTTGCAATAAAATCAGGGGTAACGCGACTGCACAGTTTATACATTGAAAATGCATTAGGTAATCCTGTTTGCCGTGACCCATGTAGGCTTGTAAAGCAGTAGTGTGTGAAAAATACCTTGAAACGATTTGATACTATGGATATGGACTGACATAATGCCGAAATTTATTCTTCCCCAAAAGGTATGTGTTCTATGCCTTCCTTCCCAAACACTGTTCCCAGCATCACCTTTGAGCATTTAGATGTGTATAAGAAATTAAAGGAAGCGTAGATTACCAAAGCTGCTGGATCTGATGCTTTATCCCCACTCGCTCTAAAAAACATGCGCAGATTATCTCGTAGTACCCTAAACTGCTCTATTCAACCGCTGTCTTATGATTGGCATAATCCCTGACAGTTGGGCACCTGTAAGTATAACGCCTGTGTCCAAGAAGAAAGCTCAAACCTATCTTCCAATTGCATATATATCCGTAATAGTAAAAGTCTTTGAAAAACTACTTTTACTTCAGCTCTTCAATCCCACCTAGACAGAAGATGATTTTGGTGGTGTCAACAGATCTATTCTACTCAACCAGCTTCTCACGAGTGGAGTAATTATAAATGTCTGCAGTGTGACCACAAACTACTTTACAAACTGTACCAACTCTACTCGGCTTAATGGAACAAAATCCTCTACACTTTGCTACTATCTTGGTGTTATACAAGGAACGATTCTCCCTCCCTACTGTTTCCTCCATATATCGAAGTCCTCCCTATACTGCCCAACTTTATTGGATGTGATTATGCGGATGATGTTGTGACAGGATGTATTCCTCCAATCACTGATAAATCTATTCTTTAGAGTAATCTGCATGAGTCTGTTCTGTGGTCATAAACCCGGTCTCTCATTCTAAAGAGTTCTTAATGCACTGACGTAACACTTTCTTGCCTCGGCTGGATCAACTGCAAGCGATTTTGAACGCCACTTTCCAGTGAAAGTGAGTGATCAATTCATACTCAGGACATTGGAAGTCAAATATTTTGCAGGTTTTTATCACAAAACCTGTCTTGATCTACCATAACACTGAAACACGTGACAAGATTAGAAGGTCATTTTTGTGCCCTTAGAGTTACAATGCTTTCCGTACGTCGTGATTTGATCGTTAAATTTTTAACTGAAAACGTTTTGTCTCATTGCTACTACTGTATTCCAGTACCTTTTCCTGGGCTATTGAAGAAAGATTACCCAGGCTACTTTCTTACGTTAAAACTTATTAATAGAAGCAGTGGACTGTCTAGAAAGGCACTTGTTGATTTTATTGTCAACAAGCATGTAGACGCTTTGGCTACTTTTTCCTTTTAATTTCTGAATGATCCTTTTCATCCAAAGCATGGAACGCCGTCGACAGCGCTATCTGTTTATTCTACACGTTATAAATTCAGACACTTAGTTTCTCGTAAGGCATCTCACCGCCATTCTTTCCCACCGTTCTTGTCGTGATTGCTTGTGGATTAAAAGAAACTCCTCAGCATGATGCACAGTTGTTTGCCTTAAAAGTAGATGAACATTTTGTAGTACAAAATTTATTTTTCGTCTATTAAATCTCTTGTATTTCTCCATTCGCATTCATAGTGTAAAAACCTGAAAATTTATCAGCACCAGGTGACTAAAGCTAGTTGTGGCTTGACTCGACTCAACTTGACACCATTCATTTTGTACGAATTTCTAAGCATGCCATTTGGTTTACGTAACGCTGCACAAACATTTCGACGTTTTATTAATGAGACAATTTCAGGCCTAACTTTCGTCATTGCATAAACTAATTGGTATTTTGATCGCAACTGCTGACGAAAGCGAACGATTGGAACATCTAGAAACTCTAGTTACAAACATCATCGTACACGGAATGGTTATCAACAACAAAAACTACGTCTTTGGCTTATCTTCTTTGAACTTTCTTGGTCACACCATTGAAAGCACTGGTTTTTCGGCAATGGCAGAGAAATATGATGCCATAAGAAACATTCCTACACCTCTTCCGTGAAACAGTTGCAAAGTTTCTTAAGGATGCTTAAGTTTTACCGCCGTTTCATTCTCAACACCCAAACATGTTACCTCCACACACGAACATGTTGGCTGATGATGTGAAGCAGTTCCGTTTCATTGACGCCATTGCACAAGTTTTCAAAGGAGTCAAATTTTCTCTGTCTAATGGCATGGTGCTTTCCTATCTGCAACCGATGCTCCACCGTCGTTAAACGTCGATGCTTCCCATACAGCTATCGGAGCGGTCTTGCATCAAACCGTCGATTAAGTCCAACAACCATTTGGATTTTTCTCATACATGCTCCCACCAGCCTAAATTCGAAACAGTATTTTAGGTCGTGAGTTACTCGCCATATAGTCAAACATCTGCCAGTTTCGACATCTTCTGGAGGGAAGAAAGTTTGCTGTGTTTACTGATCACAAAATTTTGACACGCGCTCTACAGGCTTAGCCAGACGAATACTCACCCCGTGAAGGTAAGCTAGATTTAAATTCACAGTACGTCGGTGATATTCGCATATTCCTGGACGAGCCAACGTTGTCACTGATGCAGTATCGCTCAAGAAAGTTGATTTGATGAACACGTATCCTACTGATCCGGAACGCACGGCCCAACTAAAATGATACGAACCTTTTCTGTTGCACGTGTATTCCAACCCATTTCGCCTAATATCCAGTCAGTACCTCGGCACACCAGACCAGGTACGACTGATTGTGATGTTTCCACAGCAATTCCAAGGTTGCTTCCTGTATCTATCCGAAAAACCATATTTGAGGCCTTGCATAACGTCTCGCATTCGGTTTACTGGCAAAGATCAATTTGATCTCCGAACTCTTTGTATGGCCGAACATAAACAAAGACTTCCGCCCATGGGTAATGATTTGCTTAGCATATCAACTTTCTAAACTCATTCGTCATACCAAAACGCACATCGGCACTTTCACACAACCAGACAGCAGGTAGGACCACGTCCACATCGATATTGTCAGACCCCTACCATATTCTAGTGGCAATTCATCCATACTCCCATGTAGCAGTGGTTTCACACGATAGCTCAAAACCATTCCCATTGCAGACACCTGCAGAAACCATCACCCGTGCACTTATCACCAGGTGGATAGCCTTTTTTGTCTTCCTTCCTACGTGACCACTGACCGCGGTTCAGAATTCGTATCTCAGCTTTTCCAAAAGTTGATGGAAATATTGAGCTGTAAAAGGATTCGAAACACAGCTTATCATTCCCAAGCGAACGGTTTAGTCGAACTGTTTCCTCAACACGTATAAATCACCATCAATGAGCACCCTGATCCGGCTCACGGGACAGAAATACTGCAGATACTTTTGCTACCGTTGCGAACAATGTTTCGATCAACCCTCCAATGTTCACCCGCATGATTGCTTTTCGAAACCATATTGCGCATCCATGGTTAATAGTTTGCTCATTATCTAAGGGTAACACTGATCCCTACAGTTGCGTTATTAAACTGTGAAAGAACAAAACGCAACTTCATTACTACGCACTCACGAGTTCAGTGAAATCATCATATGTCCAGTCTGATCTCTCTGTGCACACGCTTTCATTCGCAATGAGCGTGTTAAAATTCCTCACAACTTCCATATGAGGGTCCATATTTGGTTTCTAAACGTTGTGCTAAGCATTTCAATGTCCAGCTAGGCAGTAGAATGGACACGGTTGGCATCAACCGCTTAAAACTTGCTTATATCGATTGGTTCGATTACATACTAACAGATAACACCAAAGTCTACATTAACAAAAAGCGACCGAAGTCTCCGACTAACACCTTCAATTGAGACTTCCAGGAAGGAAACAACCTGTCACTCGATCTGGACTGTTTGTGTTTTGGCCTGAGCGATTTGTCGCCCACTGAAACCAGCGACACATGATTTTATCTTCCCCTACGTATGCATTGGCTTGCATTAGGAGGGTATTTTTGTGTCCTTTTACAATATTCCAAGGCGATTCTTGTTTGTAAAACTGTACTTTTCATTCAGCCTACATTCCAAAGCCTAAGAGCACAACACATGATGAACACCACGTGCTCCATACCAAACACAAAACATCATTTGACCTCAAAACAACAAAAATGCGGAGTATCGAAGCAAGCGACAACCATAGGTGATTGAGGACGCACCTAGCTAGCATTCATTCTGATATGTGGCACCAAGGCGCACTATACAACACACTTGGAACGACCAGGCAACGGAAGTGCATACTTTCCTTCACGTGCTCAAGTCCCGAAGAAGCCACTCTCGCAACCGCACCGCAAGCTGAATTAGACTCACAGCCAAAATGCAAGCACCCGTGATAAACCACTGTCTTGTGTATATCATTTTTCCTTGTTCAATAATGTCATTTCTATTAGTGTCCAGCCTTCTGATTTTGTAACTAGTCACGACACAAGTGGCATTAATGGTGGCCATGGACCATGCCCTAAGCGCGTTAGTCTAAACAGGGGGCCTTCAAACGGAAAGCCGGTTTTCCACTGCTCAAGGAGAGTGGTGTAATAGTTCTCCTTCCCAGATTGGTGAGCCGCGGTTTCCCATTGTTCAGGCACACCTTCACCCAAGTTGCCTGAAGGGCAAACTATATGCCCTCTTCCTGCTCTCTGAAGTCCTTTAGCAATAATGCCATATTAATAGTAAGTTGATTACCCCAAGTTACCATAGCCTTTTTTACGTGTTCCCCCATTCATCCCTCACTTCGCTAATTCCCAAAGAACCAGTTACTCTCACATTGAGGGATCTGTTGCGGTAGGCTATATAACTAATGCGAATACATTGCTGAACAGCGCCAGGACTCTTTACTGCTGATTATACTTAACGAGCTTTCTTTGACAAGCAATTATCATTTACTCCGAATCCTCATAGACTTGAAACAACCTGATCAAATTTTACCCACAGAAACCAGGTGTCAAGATTTTATGCAGTCTATAAGTTTTCATCGATGGTTAAAAGGTCAGTAGAAGTGATTGGAAGACAGGTAGGAGGAGGCTGCATTAATTTTTACTCGGAAATCCTTGTCTTCGAATGCACGCTTTCAATTATATGTCCCACTATTGGTTGCGCTTGTTTACCGTTGTCCCTCGATACTAAGCGAACGCTCGTTGGTTGTATATACCACTCACTTGGGATCACCCTCCGTGAAGAAAACCAGTTGGTTGCTATTGTTAATCGCACAGGAAAATTCGGTTCACTTGTAAAAGACATTGGTAGGGATTTCAACATACCTGATAGTTCTTGGTCCAAATTAACCCCATCCGCGAAGGGTGCTGAGTTCGTAACATCCCTCCCCATCAGTTTGAGGGAGTAACGTTATTAATACTCACATGGGCAAATATATTAGACCTACATATTGCAACAGACACGTTTTGTTAACCATTGACGCTATAAATGATCACCCTAGAAGTGACCATAAAATAGCTAGATGCAAAGATGGAGCAAGATCGCCGCGTGTTAATGAGTTACACACTTTCTATGAACTGTAAATCGGGTAAATTTCTCCGCGCTGCTTATGGCTCAAAATTGTGACCGCTTCTTTCTTTCGCTTGTCCTTGTAACCGGCTTTGACTTCCACTATGGCACCCTGACTATGTGCTTATGCATTCTGGCCTACAGTGATAAGACAATACATAGGAGAGCCCCTTCAAACTACCTTATCAGTACAAAACATAAGCGGAAAGTACAAATTATAACCAGAAAATGTAATCGAAATCGGGACTTTAGCCTACCACTGATGTCCCAAAGCCAAGCATTTGAGGCGGACATGAAAATCTACACCCGTCTCGTGCAGGAAGAAAAACGAGCTATGAGTGATTGAATTGCAAGTAAACGGCTGACTGCAATACTGTGAAAAACGAAGGCGAAGAAAACGAACTAACTTCCTACATCATCGCACTTGAAGTTGAAAATGTTGACACTGATTGTTTTAGACAAACCATTAATTTATAGTTTACTGCATCTTAATCTTGAAAAGGAACCCCTAAAACTATTAATCTGGATAAAGGTCCCTTCAATTGTAATGATGGAACAGTGTCGAAAGCCAGGAGCAAAATCAAAAAATGTCGGATTTTTGTGTATACTGCCTTCCGTCCAATTCATTTATTTAAAGTGATGCACCAGCCTTCTTCAGACAGTAAATTAATTTTTTCGTGTTAGTGTAGAAATAGTTCTGTTTTCCTTCTTCTCTTCTGCTTTAGTACTACGTCTTATATCTGCTCCAATTTATGCCACTGCTTCTCTTGAATTTTAGCTACTTCATCATGGCCATTCTCAAGCAGCAGGCTTAGGCTAGCCTGGAAAACCGTCGGACACCGGCGTTTCGACCTTCTGAGTCTCGTCAGTGTTGCGAATCCCACCGGACCCCCGTCGGGTTCCGAACACATGACTTCTGAATGCCAGCAGCTAATGCCACTTTGCCACGGGTGACCGGCGAGGACCAGCGTGCTTGCCAGTTGACTATGATATAGCCCGGCTGATCTTCCACTGCCATGCAAGTTATGAACTGTGCAGAGGACAGCAGCTAGCCTCACGAGCTAGAACTTTCCGTATAGCGCCTCGCCACGGCACAAGGAATTGGAAGCTATACGGATAGATTTGTTCCTCAAGCTTTACTATAGGATATTCAGTAACTAAGCTATGTCTTACGTAAACGTGCGAAATAAAACCGGCGCAATTCCTCCGCTATTTGCATCACAGTATACGTCAGAACCAAGTAGACGGCCTATTGTAAATAGCTCACATTTGTGCCATCACTACCAGCACCTTTCTTTACATTGTTATCTTTATATACTTTCCGTGGACGGTTGATGTCACAGTTACAGACAGACTTCCTCATGTATATAATTTATGCATCATCTGCTACCTAAAACTAGCAGCAATCTATGACTTCGGCTAAACGCACACGTCCCAGTATTTCGTATCAAAATGCCACTGTTGCTGCTGAGTTTAGAAGAAGTTGAAAGATGAATACATCGAAGAATGGTAAGGTAATCCTGCAAGTTCTCAATCCACCCATGATGAGTAAATGCAATCAAAGATGTCTTCTTACACGCATAAAGAAATCTTAACGAAACAGAGCATTTGACTGCGCAGTCAGCCAATCTTATTACATCTGTAATTTAATATGTATTGACAGAGCCTACAGACTGTATAAAATATGCCGGCATCTTCACCGAGATTATATCAGCGAAACATTTCAGTGGGATCCGGTACTTGAAGGACGCAGTTGTCTTAATTATACTGGAGAAAATTTCAGAAAATCTCTGCTCAAAGCAAGAAGCAAGGAAAACACAATTGTGTGGGATTTTAAGATTTTAGAATAATGTTCCGCGCTGCAGCTTTCTCATGCTAGTTCAAGTTATTGAAGCACTGACTGCGAAGGAGTTCATTAAAAGTCGTAACCAGTTCACAAATATACTACGTTTAAAGCGTTTAGCAGTAGAAGAAAAACCGCCCAAAAGGCACGTTTGGCAGAACCGTGCCCATGTAGATAATAATGGTCAAGAAATCTCCAACTGTGATTCGGAAAACGTTACTTTTACGGCCACAGGTACAAAGCCAATCTCCGTATCGGCCAAGAAGTAAAAAGCAATACTTGAATAAAACCATTCAAGGCAAATTAAGTGCCGGGAATACGACTCCCAGCCACAGCGATTAGTCAAGC
>CALYDF020005055.1:0-14766 GCA_944474145.2 Dicrocoelium dendriticum | reverse complement strand
CGAAATGCGACTGCAAACATCTGCGGGGATAATCGGTCAGATGCAACCTTGTCAATGTCTTATTACCAGTAGGTAGTGTTCCACCACATGGTGGGTTTTCGCAAGGCAAGCGCTTTCCCTACAAAAAGCCACATTTGTCTGTTTAACAACAAAGAAACGTAACGCATGCTAATCGCCACTTAATAAATTCACTGCCACAACCATACGTTGGCAAGTTGACTGAACATTATTTCACGAATGCTGTGCAAATAACGGCGCCCTTACAACTACGCCTACATATTTGGGTAGTGACACTGCGCTATGTTTAAACTAATTTTGCAGTTTTCCCAAATGCTTCATTAATCCGACCCGCAATGTGTACACAACATCATCGGACTCGTTCCTCATCAACATACTTCAATGTACCGCTCTGTTTCTTATCACCACCACCCTATTCTGTGAAGCTTGACTTCCTACAATCTTTGGGACATGTGGCCCATAATACTGACTCCATCTTTACTACGCTGATCTTTGCTCTTGCTAACCGTGCTCTCCTGTAACTAGTTGCAATATGCTGATCTTGCCAAATGGGCGTGCCCCGCTTTGGCAAGAATAAAGTATTTTCTTATTTATTTAGATGTAGCTGGGAAGCAGCAAGCGTCGCCGTTAAACATCCGGAAATACGCTATTACGTAAAAATTTAATTCCGAGGAGGACCTCAAGAATAAGGCAGAGGAATGAAACTGATTGCAAGTCGGATGGGTTTGGGCCATGCAACATCACGATCCAAATGGAAGGAATTGAATTTGTACTGGCAGTCAGCCTGAAGCAGGCATGTTAAATAGCAAAATTTGGAGATTAGGAGCAGCGAACGCGACATTCATCCTCAGAAAGGTTACTACTACTCATGTATGGCCGAAGTATCTTCAGGTATGAGGTAAAGGAAAGCAAATGTTCACAAGTCGGATGGTAGTGCGTGCTGTGCCATCACAGTGCTAAAGGAAAGCAGTTATAATGTAATGGACGTCAGCCGCGTGCTAAGCGTTCATCGAGACGCATCAGTCGTACCAGAGATAAGGAGCTGGAGCTAGGCGGCGACTGGTGTCAGCATTCAGAGATAGCGATCCAAATTTAAATTCAAAGTGACAACAAGCACAAGCTGAAGAACGGAAAGCGGTGGTAATTCGGATGGCTTGGTGCGGTGCGGCAGCAAAATTGGAATAGTGGCCAGTAACGGAGCGTGAGCCGAAGTCTAAAGGGCTCTTTGGGACGCATCAGCCTAGTAGAGCTAAACAGATGTAGCTGAGTAGTGGCGGACAAAACGTGCACAATCAGTACGAGAGAATAAGGATGTAATGTGGAGGTAACCGCGAGCGTGGGGTGCAATGAAGATTTCGGCAAGCCTGACGGTTAGGTGCTACGCGGCACCACAATTCAAAGGATAGCCTATTAACTTGAAAGGAACCGGGAGTGTGCTACAGGCTAGGTTGTTGCTTCGAGGCATAGCAATCGTACTAGGGTTCAACAAAGGGCTGGTTAGTGACAGGCGTCAAAATGATCATGCCTTCATAAGCGGGTCTCGCGTTGCAAGAGAATAAAGAATTCATTTATTTATTTAACAATCGGAAACCGTAACTAAAGAATAGTAAGGCCACAGTGACCTCAAGAATAATCTGCAGTAAATACCTGGTAGGGAGTTCCAATGGTCGTGAACGACGTGGCAGCACACTACAAATTGAGGCCTATAAAGAGGAAATGGAAATGGGTCCCAACTATGGCGATTCTGCCTAGCTTAACAGTCAGATGGAGATTATAAGCATCAGACTATAGCATTTGGAATAAGGAAGCAAAAAATAATAAGAAGCTGACACCAAAGAGTCATTAAGCCTGAGGTGGGTTGGTCAAAATGTCGACAAATCTGATGTTTGTGAGCAATAAGGCATCACAATCCAAAAGGAAGTCTAATAACGATGCAATTGGAAGGGACAGCTGGCTATTCGGCTCTCCAGAGCTGGAGTGACATACTAGGGTGAATTAGATGTAGCTAGGAAGCAGCAAGCTTCAACCTTCAGAATCCGGAGGTAGCTGCTAAGTATAATTTAAGCCCAAAGGGGCCTAAAGCTGGATTGGAGCTGTGAATATGATGGCATGGCGAAGGGTTGTGAGAGATGCAGCATCACAAGCCGAATGGAGGAATGCGGATTTGCAATGGGAGTCTGTTAGGAGCCAGGTAGCTATCTAAAGTTTAGCAGTAGTGAAATGAAACGAGTGGAAGTTAAACGCATTGGAGAACCTTATTCGGAATACGGAAGATGAAAATGCTAAGAATTTAACGCGGTGACGTCATCAGGCATGAGGTGAAGGGTTGAGAATATTAGTAATTTGGATGGGTATGAGTGATGCACCATGATGGTCCTACAGGAAAGCTGTTAAAAAGAAACGGAAGTGGGCAATGCGACATCTAGGTACAAAGTGCCGTGATTGGAGACGAGGAATACGGCGCTATTGTATGGTAAATACAGCAGAGGACCCAGGAAGCTGCCTTGGAGTAATCCGCAGACAACGGCAGCCATTTTGGTTTAGATATCGCACAGTTGCTTTGAATACGTTCGGTTAGAAAGGTAAGGAGGAGACCATGAAATGTGACTGGAGACACCGAATGCTGCTAGTTTAGTTCTTAAACCACTTTATGCCACCCGGTCAAATGCCACTTTTATGTGCTGGAAGAAAAGGGCCATTGCTTGACGCAGGTCCATGAAGTGTTTTAGGTGTGTTATGAATGCATGCTGGCAGGTTTGACAGATTTAGCTAGCAGAAACCAGTGTTTAGGCCCGTGGATAAGGTTGTATTTCCGTAGAAAGCGAAGCAGCTCTTCATTGATTATTCTTTCCATGAGGCAAGACGCAAACTGTGTGTGCCTAATCGGACGATAATGGTCAATCTTTTGGCCACAGCTCCGTTTGTGCAGTGGTATGACGGTTGCGTGTTTCCGATTGTATGGGTAGTGCCCACTCTTAATTGGTTGCTGGGGAAATTGAGGAGAAGGGCTAGAATGTCTGGGCAACCGGCTATTACTACGGATGATAGAAAACCGTCAGGACCAGTGTAGTGTGACCGTTTCAAGGAGTTATGGCTCGCTTGAGTTGGTTAAGTTAAACACAGTAGTGTGTATTTACTTTACACTGAACTTGGGGATGGTATTCGACAATGCCAGGACGTGCCGATGAAAAGGTTACAGAAGTGTTTGTTAAGGAACGCGCAGACACCAACGGCATCAGTGAATAGAATAATACCAGGATGCACATATTGTTAGTACGGGATAGTTTGCTGCCACCACGCTGCTTAAATAGTCGGATAAGAGACTGTGCCCTGTGTTCAGTACAAATCGCTGTGTGCTCTACTGATATACAAGCATTGTTTTGTGAACTTCTCCTGTGGGCTATTGCTTCGTTCATACAGATGAGCACATGACTGATTTTGGTCTTGATGTAGCAGGAGCGCATTTTCTAAAGCTTGCTGGTAAGCTTGCGTTTGGCGGCATCCACAGGTGTCTGACGCCTACTGCACTTCCTCTGTTTTAGAGTAATGACATCTAAGCAGTTGGTAAAATTGTAATCAGGCACGTTGAACGGCGAACATATATTGGCAGAGAGAAAGAAGTCGTCCCAGAGTGCTGCACGAAGGAAAGAAAATGTTGCCCAGTTGACCCGTCGGAGGGGACGAAATATGTCCTGTTTTGTGCCTACACGTTGGGGATTTTGGGGTGTGCAAAAGAAAGCTTCACCACCTTGTGGTCGCTGCCCGGTAGGTTGTCTAACACGCTGGCGCATGCATGGAAGATACCGTTAGTGAATGTAACGTCCGGCTTCCTGGATTGTCTACTCGATACATTTCCATGCTGTATCTATTCATGCTTGGAAATAGTGTCCACTAGAGCCCTACACCTAGGTGGCGCTGACTCTCTGAGACACGAAAAACGAGGCAGAGTAGCAGTGACCATACAGTGTGCAGGTGAATGAGTATTCCTGAAAGAGCCTTACTAGGTTGGCAAAGCTAGCGCAAAGGGAGTGCGGTGGGATGTAGCAACAGCCTGTCAGGAGGTCAAGATAAACGCCAACGGCCTGGATCCACGCTGAGTCATTGCCCCTTGACATGCTGGAGGACCTAACCCATTTTGCAAACTTAAACTACGTCAAAGGTTTCAGCTAAGCCATTCTTATATTGGCACCTGCACCTGCACCAAAATCACAAATGCACACACCACGATTACGTACGCATGCAAACACATACATACAACATATACACACGTATAACCAGTAGGTATTTGTTAACCCGTAACATTTCTGAAGCAATACTGATGTTATGCGTTTGTATTACCATGCTCCTGCCCTTGAACGCGTGCCTCGCACCGTGGAGAATAAACCTACGGTTATTTATTTATTTGCCAAGCCAAATGGTTTTGAAAAAATATGCTCAATACTTGTGCTTGACGAATTTAAGGCTTCCGCCGCCACATTTATTCCAGAGACTGGTGTATCTTGGAATGTCGGTTGGTGCATCAGAAGCGTCAGCCGAGTGCCATGTTACCGTTATCAGCAACATATGCTTGCTTAACAGTATAATGAATGGGTGTAGAAGGTGCAGTTTACTTTTAATTAATGGTATATTGTGGAGGAATAAGTATAACGGTCTTGTTCGCGGCGTCCTGTCCTTGAGTGACCATATTCTGCAGTAGTGTCGGAACAAGACAGTGGTGGAGGCACTTTTACTACGCTATTATCTGCAGTTCCCGAGTTACATACTTCAGTCCACGTGCAACTGGTACTGATTCTATTTGTAAAGGTAACTCCAACAGGTGGAAGAGTTAGCAGTGGTTGACTCGGGAGGGTGTGTGTGCTTGACGAATGCAACATGGCCGGCCGTGTCTCGGAGTCGTGAAGAAAGGGTACCGGACAAGCTGCAGAGCTTTGGGTAGCTCTATCTACATTGGCAATCATGGACATGGTGCCCAGGATGCAGGGTAAAAAGGCACGGTGTGGTATGGATACCAGTGCTGTCACTTAATTGTGTTCAGTGGGATATATATAGACCTCATCAGGGCGAGCAGAAGTTGGGTAGGTTTTGGTTACTCCGCAAGGGACCTAGTAAAGTGATGAGTTGTTTGCGAATTGGTAACTGGCATGGCACCTGTCTGAATTGGCATGCCCTGGGATTCTTTAGTTGAATGCTCGTAGGTAGAAAGTTTTAACGGTTACCAGATTTGAGTCCATAGGAGGCGTCCATGAAGTTGAGACTGGAAGTAGACCGTTGTTTGCAGAAGGTGCAAAATTGTGCAAGCTGGAACTGATTAGCTCGAGATGTAAGAGGCAGGCCTTGGCCCGCATTGACCCGTAAAAGCGGGATAGCATGCGTGGTGCTAAGGTAAGCAGGATTAGAGGAGGTGCGTATTTAGTCCGGTTCCAAGGACGATACGGTCTTCCGACTACCGAGCATCCTGTTTCTTGCGCCGGTAAGCGAACAAGCTCCAACGTCATCTCCACTTCTGGGTTGTTTAGAATGAGCACGACCAAGTCAAGAGATTTAACATACATACGGTCCAACATGGAGGTTTTTTCCCAGTAGGATTCTAGTAAGCCGATCGACGAATTGATGCATGGGTGCTTGCAAGGCTAGATTGAGAAGCTCGGAAGCAACGCGTTGAAACCTCAGCGCAGAAGAAAAGCTGTCAGTGCAGACGAGGGCGATTAAGGTCTACATCGCTAACTGCATATTACGGCGCATGTTCGCAAACGAAAGCAGCTGGACCACTATCAGCGCCAGCGGGGTTTCCATCCACCAGCGCTTTTTAATTGGCACGTACGCCATACACCAAGTAATTTGAGCGCGATAGGTACACATGGTAAATATAGTAAAATTGGAGTTGACGTATAAAGCAACGCTACCTCGGTGAAGATCGGAGGTGCAATCACACCTTAGTACTACGTGGAAGGTTAAGCACACTTCCATGTCTGTGACGTCGGTGGACAACCAGTTATTAGCGTAATCCCGGAACATTTGGGCGGCGGTTGTCAGCAGTGGCCCCGACTGCGCACAAGTTCATACGCAGGATAAACAACTTACTGACGATCACATGTATGTAACTAGCAGCTTGAGCCTGGAATACTGCGCCACCAGAATTGGTTCTGGAGTGAAATGTGGACCGCCGTCTCATCACCAGAAAACCCACAAAGTTAAGGCCCGTTCTTCCGCTTCACGAAAGGAGTCCATGTTGCATGTTTCCCGCAATTTCAGCGTCTTCATCTAAGCGAGGTCCGAATTCAACACGACCCTGGAGCCTTTGGCTTTAAACGCAAATCGTAGAAGGGCTTGGTGTACTTCTGGAGCGCGCAGAACAACACAATCTGCAAGCGCTAGATACAGTCTTGTCAACTGAAAGGTCACCCAGTCTGTGGTTTCCGCAGTCATGCCGGGAAACTGATGGAAATAATTTTGGTACACATCGTTTAATCCACCGAAGGCACTCCAACTTATGCACTGGTGAAAGAAGAGCAGGTGACCCATTGCAAACCCTGAAAATAACGCCACAAGCAGCATCCGAGTCCCCGCGACTCAAAGTATTTACCGAAGGCTCCGCGGATGTTGGCGGTCTTTGATTAGCTTCCAATTATTAGACTGCAGCGTCGTAACCCAAGCCACCTACGCCGCGACAGCAGTAGAAGAAATTTAGGGAATTGCCGATGGATCACCTGACAGACTTACTATGTCTGCTTATGTTTTCACTATTTTATTTTAACCGTCTTCCATTCACATTTTACTAGAGTTGAAGTCAGCTTTTCTCCATTGCAACACTCGACCAACATCCCGGCACAAAGGTGTAGGCCAAGCGAAGAAAAGTAAGAGAGAAGCAACCGAGTAGTGAAGTGGATTACCATGTGCAGCTACGCAATCGAGGAGAGTAGCATTTGGAAAGACCGTATAGGGAGTAGGTGTTAAAATAAACTCATTAACTGTTAACAGGCGAAATGAAGGCGACGGCAGGTTCTGTGCGATGCAGCAGAGGCACAACGACCAGGAAACCCTAGGCACGCAGAAAAGTTTTACCAAAAGGAGAAAAGCAGAAGAAAGCAAAGTAAATGCGGCCTTCTCAACGGAATAATGGCATGCAAACGGCAGGAAGTAGCTGGTTCGCTATCAGTGAGCAAAATAGGAATTTATGTCCATGGCTTCAGTTACCGCGAATAAATAAATAAATAAATAGTATATTCTCAAATTTCCGAGACACACCAGACCAGGCATGATCAACGTTTACAAGCAATTATGTTTCGCAACAAACACGTTGCTATGTATGTAATCGGCAGTAAGCCGAAAGTTGTGCAGGCTTTGGAAATTGTAAAATTAAGCTTGAGGTATAAATTCGTCAATGCATGACGACAATTTGGGTTCTAGTGTGCGTAGTGTAAACAGGCTGGGCATTCCGTTTGTAGAGAAAACTCGTCAGGAAAATATTACATTAGGATTCTGGTCGGCTTGCCACTATGTAGTTGTGGGCAGTGACATTATTCAGTGGCGATTCACATCCGCCACGTCGCAGTGTTGTTAAGCGGACATTTGTGGCTTTTTATGGGGAGAACGCTTGCCAGGCGAAAACCCACCACGTCCTGAAACACTGTCAGAAATCCGTTTGTACACTAATGTAAAACTGGCAGAGCAGCTCGTCGACTGATTTAACCCTCGGTTAACCGCCGTCAATTGCCTTCTAATTTCCTCCGTTAGCTGAACAGGTTATTTTTGGTCGGGGCCGCCATAATGGCTGAGGCCTATGGAGGTTTAGACCATTGTCATCTTCGTGTCCAGGTGAGCAAAACTTCCGATTCTTGCGTCTAGAATTCTCAGGATTATATATACTTGCAGTAGTATGAAGGTGTCATGTCCAGCTACCATTACTGGACGACGGTCATGGTAGTGAGTGCATTTTTATCCACTTGTTGTACAGCCGTGTTTTATGTAGGTCCTTGGGGGTTTCTATGTCCTGTCCCAGGCACAAGCTCTTTCACGGTCCGATCCCAGATCCCCGAGAAGTTCCAGACCTCGGAGAAAGGGAAGGTAAGAGACAAACAGGGCCGCAATGAACAGACGTGGGAACAAGCATTATTTATGTTCTATGGTCTAACATTTAGAGGAAACATATGATGTACAATGTGTAACAATGATTACGCTAAAAGTGGCTTTTGAATATTCATCGGAAGCGAAGCCCTATAGGTTGGTTGCCACCGTATACCTTGGATGCAGAGCGTTGCGCCGTTAAGCAAAGAAAACACAGGATCGGTTTGCTATGATGCAACTGTTGCGTGGGAAGATTCGCTGGGGAGCGTAGAATATGCTGACCCAGGGAAGCCAGTGAGTCCTTTAGACTCATATATGGGTAAGTTTTGCAAAAATAGCAGCGAATAATTGAGGAATGAACACCTGTAAATGAGAAGCTAAGGGGCGTCTCTGTACTGACCAGGTGAGAGAGTGCCAAATTAAAAAGCTAAGAAGGGCTAATTGACGGAAGGGCCGCGAATAGCCAGAATACATGCGTACATTAAGGTTGCTGAGGATTTCAGAACCTGAGGCCTAACCGCGGCAGCCAGAGTGCTAGGGTAATAGTGCCAAGCTGGATAGAGCCACGGACTGCTAGCCCGAGACTTGGAGTATTGCAGGTAAAAAATGCCTAAGACAATACAGCAAGTAATGGGTAGATAAAGGTCTAGAAACGTGAGGCAGAAGAGCGGCTTACGCTGAATACCTGGATATGCTTGCACGACAGAAGAAAGCTAAGAGAGGTTTCGTGATAGAATGACAGCGGACAAGTAAAGCGCAAGCATACAAAGAAGTTGTTAGATAGTTAGAGCATAATAGACTACGACGCATCGACGTGCAGCTAATCAAATCATGCGGTGGTGCTAATGGAGTATAATTAAGGAGGCCTGAGCCGGGAGAAGCCAGTGAGAGAGCTGTACTACAGTCAATTAGGTGTCGCGGATGAGCCATGGCATTTAGGTGCGGTCTTATAATTGCTAGTGGACACCTGATTAGGGCAACAGACAGCAAGTGTATGTGACGCACGCAGTCCCAGGGATTAAAGCTTGAAGGGATAAAGTGTGGACCTTAGCAGCTCAGTATATGCGCAAAGATGATAGTAGCTTATGAAGAAGGACTGCTGCTAAACACGGGAGCAAGAGGTAAGACGAGGAACAGTTAGGGTCGCTGTAAGTGTGAGTATCCGTGATCAGCAATGGAATTTGCATGAAGCCTTTTAGTTGCTAGTGTATGCCCACAATTACCCATAATAAATCAGCAAAAAGCGGATGTATGTGACGCAGACAGTCACAAAGAATGTTCGAGATAGAAGAGAGCGGCTCTTAGCAAGCTCCAGAAATGCGTGGAGCCTACGACTACTAGTTGCTGCTAAGCAGAAGTGCTTAGGTTTAAGAGGATCGCCAGAACATAGGGCTGCGAGAAAATTTCGGTGGCCTGATGTAGCCAGTCCATTAGGCTATTTGGTTACAAGTGGAGTGCTACAGTGTCACAGAACACATCAACAAGCCAGCGAAGGTAAGTGATACGGACATGCTAAGAGGTTACAGGATGAAGAAACGAAGAATGTATTCTAGTAGCTCCGGATAAGCGCAAATATATATGGAGCCTACAATGAATCACTGCAGTAAACGTAATGAAAATAAGAAGAACGAAAGATAATTGTGCTAAGAGAGAGAACCAGTGGGCAGCAACGGAATTCCATTGAGCCTTTTAGTTTTTTATTAGATAATTACAGTGACAGAATCCAGGGACTACCTACGCTATCGAGTATCTAGCTTATCGGTTTGTGTGTGAGTAAGCGGGAAGAGCACCAAACAATTATATGTGAGAACAAATTCTTTCGTTTACATTAAAAAAGGAAGAAAAGAAAGAAGCGATATGGTTCCTGCAGTTTCGGGTATTTACACAAGCTTCTTACAAGTGCTTGGAGGCTGCAAATTTTATTAAACGGTTTTCGGGGAAGAAGACAAACTACATCTCGTCCAGGCCGCGTTTGATTTCCTCCATTGTTTGCAAGAAAGTTCTCCAAAAGCTGGTTACCAACCGTGCTTTTGCATTTTGTCTCAGTAACGGGCGCTGGGGGCTTTTGCCTGCAGATCGTAATAAAACACCTGGCAGAACGGAAAATATATAACTGCTGGAACCGAGCAACTCCTTCGCACTTCACTTAAAGAATATGTCTTCAAGTAGACTTTAAGAGCAAAATTAGTCACCACTTGTTCCTTGTAGAATGACGTTGTCGCCAGTAAAAATTGCTACACATCCTCATCGACTTCAGCAGATTTACAGGAAAAGAATGCACTAAATGACTTACCATAGTTATAGCGTCCGCGATGATGACCGCTTCTAAGTTGGCGTCCAAGTTCAAGCTCTAGGTTGGGTGGACTAGATCGATAGGAGAACCCCGCTGCTATTCCACCTTGTTTGGATGGCTGAGAAAAGGAATGCTGTAGTGCTTACAGTCCTTGTTGGATCATAATCGGAAGACCCGTATCGCATCCTGGCCAACCAGTGAATGCCCACGTTTCCCGCCTTAGCAGTCCCTGCTGTGGCAGTCACTTGAAAAAAGAAAAGG
The DNA here is from genome assembly GCA_944474145.2 of Dicrocoelium dendriticum. NCBI lineage: Eukaryota > Metazoa > Platyhelminthes > Trematoda > Plagiorchiida > Dicrocoeliidae > Dicrocoelium > Dicrocoelium dendriticum. The sequence goes on along the minus strand of CALYDF020005055.1, from coordinate 4,130 downwards.
AAGGGAAGCGAAAGCAAAGGTATAGCATAAGGAAGGGCACTTGAAGTATAAAAAATACCATTCTGTAAAGAAAAGTAGAAAAGAACATCTGTATGAAGATGTCTTACACAGAAAAGGGCGGTCTTCGTGTTGTCACTCTAAAGCGTCAACTTGCCGCTAAAAGATTTTACTCGCAGCTTCCCTGATAAAACTTTCTGGAAGCATGTTCCACCGCTCGTAGGCGTTGATTGACAGCCATAATTCCGCCCTAATCCGATCGGCTTGCGGTTTACCCAGCTTTATGGAATGACCGCATAGAACAGACAATCTAGCTGCTCTGAATAGCCAAGCTAACTTTGGACACATTTTCCCAGTTAAGCTACGGTAAGTTAGGATTACTTCTTCTCCAAGCTTTTGGTAGAGCATTGCTTGCACTCTCAGAATAAGTACACTTTCTTGGTACGTCTGTCCCGTAATTCTATAACTACCCTAGTATTCCCCTGTATAACCTTCTGTAGCTCCAATTTGTCCCGGACGAGGCAGGGCGTACAAGTCTGGACGCAGTATTCTAGAGGAGGCCGCAAGAAAGCCAAGAGCAACCTAGCAAAGAAGCCGCAGTTCGGGGTTCCAAAAGAACGACAAATTTAAAAAAATAGATAAACAAAGATATATTTCTGGACTTGGCTAGAAGCAGTGCCCTTAAAGAATCAGAACATAATGCGCAGTAACCATATACCCTTGCATAAGTAATAACTGAGCTAAGTTTATGTACTTCTTGAGCGCGAGTGCAGCACCAAGGCGGTAGCAACAGTCTGTCAAAGATATTCATTGCAGCCGCATTCACTATTTTCAGTAGATTATGAGTCCCGCTAAATTGTGTGCTTATGGAAAGCGAGTAGCAAAGCCATGGCAGCAAACGGTTAAAAAGGTTTTGTATCGAGTTCTAGTGAAACAAGGCTAAACTAATTGTAAAATAAACAAATGCCAAAAGCGGACTGTATTTCGGCGTAATCAGCTGGAAATCATAAGCGTACCACACAACAAATAAACCAAATTAACGGATTTCCTCAAGCGCCAAACTCAAATGTCATTAACCACAGTCAAAATTATAAACTATCATTTAGCGTAAATATTGGTTAATGGGATAAAATATCGCATTCAAAACAAAGCGTGACGGATGTACACGATAAACTCAAGCCTACCGCACTACTCGCAGCGCTTCCCGAGTTCTGAAGCGGTCGCCAATACCGTAGCCAAAAATAGTGTACAATGCAGTACAACCTTTCAAGCCTACACGGTGAAAATTAGAGGAATTTTAAAGGTGACTCATAACTATAGAATTTCAATAGGGCAGAGTACCTAGGAATGCACAGTATAGCTCTAAACTAGCAGTACGTACGACGAACTACTCAGTGGCCGCGAAACCTACTTTCCGAGCGTAGGTAAAATATAGACGTATGTGGGGCACGATAGGTATTACGTGGGTGCATTTGCGTGTGTTCGTAACGAGATCATGGTAAATTGACGCCGTGTGCATTTTTCATATAAACATTGGTCAAAAAACACTGTATAAGCAGCCGCTGAAAAAGTACTAAATTGAGCGGTTGTAAATAATTTAGCGATACTACATGAGACTGGTCTACATGGATTTGCCAGGTAAGCTCAGGGTTTGTTTGACTCGAATGAGTCTGTAAACCCTAACAATTTATTAGACAAATCCAGCACGGTTTAGCAAGTTTAGCCAATTTGCTGCATCCGTTTACACGGACCACCTTCAATAACCTACACATATCTGTTGTCAGGAATAAAGTAATACGCATCCGATAAGTAGCAAAATGCATCTTAACCTGTAAAGCGTTAGAGCCTGCATGGGTAGGCCCAAAGAATTTTTGTATGGCAGGGTTTTCCAGACCTAAAGCACTATTGTGCCTCATGTGTTGCAACGCTTTACTGTTAAATTATTTGCTACTTGTGCGGTTTTAATTTGCAATTATTGAGGTTCAGCATAGGCGACATCCACGAAAAACAAGGCTTTAATATCACCCAAGCTAGCATATTGGTGTAAATACTAGTGCGCGCTATTCTAGGCAGCCAAACGGCATAAATGCATAATAGTATAAGTCGGAGCCAGCGAAGTAGGCAGGAAATGGGAACTGGTTTTCCGCCCAATTCTACGAATGCCGCATGGTTAGCAAGGTAGCCACTTAAAGCTAAAGGTTGAATTGCTGACCAAGATAAGGCAAGAAGTGGTTCGAAATAACTGCATTTTTAACTAGCCAGGGGTACAGCCTAGCAGCCGTGCCAGTATCAGCGAACCTGAAATATAAAAGTTAAGCTTGTATTAATGGCGACCAAGCCTGTTTTTAGTGCATCCCGTGGCCAGTCTACCAGTGTGTACAATAGTGACTGACGAATGTACAACTCAGCTAAAGCTGCGATATAGGGCCAAGCGTATATAACTTGGAACGCAAACGCATGGGTTAGGAGACCGTGCCCCAACCGACCGTGAGCATAATATTACATTTACCACCAATACTTCGTAGCAAACTAGTTTCGTCTATCCTTCGTCGTTAGTTAGGTGGGTATAATGTATGCTTCCAATACCGGTGCATTCGAGATGATAACGTCCATTACAAGGATATGGGCTAGTGGGGTTCCAGTCAAATTGAGAATCAGCTCCGAATTAGGCAAATATGCGTGGAAGTAAAAGGGTAGTGTTTCTTTGAATAATACCGATGGGTTCGGTTAAAATATGATAAGTGCAGCTAAGCGATGGACTCCACGGACTACACGCACATTTGTGCGAGTAAGTGTGTCGCAGTTGCGGCACGTATCGCAAAAGGAGAGTTCACCATATTATGTGCACTTACGCAGGACAAAGTATTGAATAAGTAGTAATAGTTATGAAGCTGCAGGTAAGGAAATGGTGGCTAAGTTATAGTTTAGGTGTATAATCCGTCAAATCAGATAGGTTCGGCGTTGCGTTTAGTAAACGTCATTGTAAAACTGAATACTATACCATTTCCGAGTCGTTAGTTAATGGAGGAAAAATTAGTTCATAAATATTTTTCACATAGATGGTAAAAATTTTCAACTCCGTTCATAAGCATTCTAACATTGGTGCGATTCAAAGACAGCTTACTTGCAAACGCAAACCGCCGGGTAAATTCTTCATTGGTCAGGCGCCGTCGGTTCAGTTGCATAAGCTGAGGGCTAGTTGGGACAAGCCAATAGCAGTCATGGGTTCGATCCTCCGTAGAGGCCCGGAGGATGCGCACAACTGATGAGCCACAATAGGGCGAAACTGCCGTCTGGTGCACTTCTGGAGAGATAGATGACTTATCTGACGTTTTGGGTGACTGCGACGAACAAACTTATTCGCCAAACTCCTTCCAATCTAAGCAAAACAAATGTGCCCTTACGGATTCCATAAATACTATGTCGATTCACATGTCAGCCAACACGCATATCAATTCGTTCAACCTCGTCCCGTCTTGACCTGAGGTTAACGAGTTACGAACAACGAGTGTGTGCCGTTAGGATCCTGGAACCCCTGGCTACGATCGAACACTCAGTACTGATAGCTGATATGGAATTATCTTTGCCGTATTCAGATCAGCTGCAACCCGCTCCCAACTACTGAAAAACGGACTTTCGTGGGTTAGCTCAAGCCGCGAGCCAACTGGATTGATCTCTGTCACAAGCTGCATCTATGGAAGATTGTTGGATACTTATAAAAGAGAGATTGACGTTATTGTGTTCCAAAGCTTTGCCGTTGAAATGTCGAAAGCATGGACCGCTTAAGTCCTATTGGTTTGACAAGGAGTATGGAAACCTGGCTCGGAGGCAGCGCAGACGGTGGGACAAATTCCTTCTATCTGGCTCTGCCAATGATTACGAAGGGTATAAATGTCAGTGGCACCTCCGCAACAGTGCGAAAAGGAATAAACGCCGACAGTTTGAAGAGCAGCTCGCATTAGCCGCGAGGAACGCCCCCAAGAGAATCTATGCATAAGTGAAGCGAAGCCTGAAGCCGGCAGGTAATGTGCCAGTACGGGGTGGCACGGATGGACAGCTCCTAACCTCCAGCACTGAGCGTGCGTTCGTGTTGGCGGCGCACTTCGCTTCTGCGTTTGCGAATAACCAGGTGT
>CALYDF020005054.1:0-14780 GCA_944474145.2 Dicrocoelium dendriticum | reverse complement strand
GTCCTGCGGAGTGACCGACACAACAGCACCCACAGCACGCAACTGGACAAAACTCAGCACGAGTGAAACGTCTGTTTAGGAACGCTCAATAATGCCATGCAACTTGACAGAAATTCATAAGCCAAAACGATTAACTGTTGGCCACCCAAAGGTAAGGGCTTAGACGATAACACAAAGTTGACATGCATCAACATAGTCCTAACAACAAAAACCTTACCTTGTATGTACACAAACGCCCAAGTGCTTCTAAGTAAGTTAGTCGAACTTGAAGAACTCCATGCTTCACAACCGCGGGACCTCGTCATGATTACAGAGACGTGGTTGAACCTTGAGCTAACCGATTCTGGGATCAACTTACCCGGTAGGTCACTACTTCGGAACAATAGAACCGGAAGGGATGTAGGTGTGCTTATTTATTATAATACAAACCTCCGATGTGAAGTTATCCATCACCCGGAAATCCTCGCTCCTGCTTCGCTTGGGTGTCCCGTATGGCTGCGAAACAAGCCCACATGTCCACTGGTCTTGATTTACCGCCCACAAAACTCAACGTCGGGAATGGACTCCAAACTGAACCATGCCACTGAGTTTGCTTTGAACAGGCCCTACACTCACATTATTATCGCTGGGAACTTAACGTGCACGACATCGAAACGCCAGCAACCGACAATACGCAGTTTAATGCCTGCTTGCAAGAGCCAATTGCTAGTCACCCACTGTTCAACCACGTAATCACTCCCACCAGATTTCGAACTGCTAAGAAAGCCGTCGATACTGGATCTTGTGCACACTGACGATGAACTCATGGTTTACTTGATAGTGACAAGCACACCAATGGATCGTAGTGACATTCTTACTTTACTATTTGACTATATATGCTATGTGGAGTATCCTGAAGTGGAGGATAATAAAGTGCACACTGTCACGCTTTGTAATGTGTTAGCTACGCTTGTTAAGGATGCACCTAGGACTTTCTTAACCGAATGCCTCCCAGATGTTGTCAGGGAAACCTTTACAAGAACGTTTAGCACACTGGTTGCGCACGCATCGGAACAGAAGTCCTTCCAACACAAAAACAAGCATAAGTCATTTCTGAGGAGCAGAACACGCAAATCTACGTCCCGGAGGGATTTGGCATAGCAAGATCACAAGGGCTGCTCGAATGCCGATATCTGGACTACATACGTGGCAAACATCGTAATTACAGGGTGAAACTGATCCGCAAAGACCAAGTCAGGCATCAGCAGGAGTTAATGAAGCGATTCTGCACGAACCGCAAACTACTGTACAGGCACGTTACCGGTCTTCGAAAGCTGAAGCGGGGGATTCCAACACTAGTCACTTCTGATGGGTACACGTGATCAGCAAGAAAGCAGCTGATCCCCTACGGCTTCATTACGCCCTAGCTTACCAGCAAGTATTGAGCCCAAACATTCTTCTCGTCTCTATTACTCCACAGTCGGGTTTAGACAGTATCACCATTACTGCGGAAGATGTGTTAAATTAATCGTTATCCTAGCGTATCCACAGTTCTCCTGGAATCGACAACGTTTGACCAAATGCTCTGTAGGCGGTGGCTAGTGATTTAGTACATCCACTGGCTATTTTCTATTAGCGACCTCTAGAATCGAACCATATTTCACCAGTATGGAAGCGAGGGGTCATCACTCCTATCCAAAAAGGAAGTAGCCTCACTGAACCTACAAACTACGGTCCAATAACGCTGCTTCCTGTGCTATCCAAAGTGATGAGCAATGAACAATGAATTTATACGGGTTAAGAAGCGTTGCTTTGCAAGTCCCGTTGGATAGTTGCAGGGGATATCAACATAACAATAATGATGATAAGGATAGTAAAATAGTTAATATTTTAAATACGAAAATAAGGACTTATCGTTTGCTTCGCTGCAGTCATGCGATTCTCTTAGATTCACAACACCCACAGTTAACAACAAATAATTCCAGGGTAAACCCCAGGTGTACGATGGAGGCGTTATGTTAGGTAACAAAGTGTATGTGGATGAGTGCATCGTCCAACCGTCTTTTAAATATTGTTAGTGTCGGTGCAGAGACGACCGATTCTGGGAGAGCATTCCACTGGTGACAGACACGGATGGAAAAGAAATTTCTGCGGCACTCCAGACGACTGTATTGTTTCTGCGAGTTTTAATGAGTGGCCCCTCAGGTTTGTATTGCTGCTGAGTTGCAGTAAAGGGCGGCACACATGATGTAGGTCTCGCAGAATCAAGTATGCCATAATCAGGTCGCCTCGTAGCCTGCGATAGCTTCCACTGAACAATCCTAATCATCGCAGCCTCTCCTGGTAGGTTAGGTTGAGCATTCCAATTACATTCTTAGATGCGCGGCGTTGAGGCTGCTCCAGTGCATTTAGGTCGTGTTTCAGCCATGGATGCCAGGCTTGAATTGCGTATTCGACATAGGGGCGAACATACGCACTGAGCATTTGTCGAAAGATGAAGCTGTTTATTTGTCCAAACGCCCGCCTCAACAGCCCAACTTGTTGATTCCCGGTCTTCGAGGCCTTTTCGGATTGCCTGGAGCAACCCAAGTCATCTTGAACCAGGACACCCAAGTCACGTTTGAGAGTTGATTTTTGCAGTACATCCGTTCCGAGTCGTTATGAGTAGCTGCTTTGAAGTCGGATGGAAAGCACCTTGCATTTACTGACGTTGAAATGCAATAGGTTTTGGGTCGACCATTGATACACTGTATCTAAGTCACTTTGAAGCACATGTTAGTCGGCGTTCGCCTGGATCCTGCGCCAGATCTTGATATCGTCGGCAAACATTAGGAAGTTTAAGCGATTCCCTGTGCAAGGTCATTAATAAACACCAAATAAACGTGGACCTAGAACCGAGCCTTGCGGCACACCACACTGGACTTGTATGGGGTCGGATAAAGAGCTCCCAACTCTGACCACTAATTGCCGTTTGAAATAGAAAGTTGGCGATCCAGCTTAAAAGAGGGTCGCCGATCCCTTAATGCTGCAGCTTGGATAGTAGGATCCGATGGTCTAGACGATCAAAAGCCTTGGAAAAATCCAGGTAGATCACATCAACACCTTCTCCAGCGTCGGCTGCCTCGGTCCAACTACTGCGTGCAATTAGTAAATTAGTTGTACATAACCGCTGTCGACGGAAACAGTGCTGTTCAGGAGTGATGAGGTTGCAGTTTTCCAGATAGCACACCAGTGCATCGGCAACTATGGATTCCATGACCTTGGAGAGTATAGGAAGAAGGGTTACTGGGCGGTAGCTATTGGGATCAGTTCTGCTTCCACCTTTGTGAATCGGGCTTATTATTCCAAGCTTCCACATGGCGGGAACTTGGTTCTGGTCTAAGCAGTGCTGGAAGAACTGAGCTAAAGGTCCTGCCAGTTGGTTTGCTGCTGCTCCCAATGCCTCTGGACGAATGGTGTCGACACCCGACGAGCTGTGTTTGCGTAGAGAAGTCAGCTTTTGCAATACAGCCACTGAAGTAAAATTAATGTGGGTTAGTCCTGGTGAGCAGAATACAAAGTTTCGTAGATCGCTTGGTGGCAAGACTCTTTGAAATGTGGGGGCGTATTGCATCTGCAGCGCGTTTGCAGCTTCCATAGGCGTTCTTGTTGGGCCAACAGCCGTCCTGAGTGGAGGAAATACTTGCCTCACATTTCGTAGGCAATTAACATGCTTGTACAGCAGTTTGTGGTTAGCACTGAAGGTTTTTGCGATGTTCTGCTGATAGGCGGCTTTGTCTTCTCTTAACAGTTGAGTGCAGTGGTTACGTTGGGCTAAGTAGTTGTCCCAAGTTTCTGGTGCTGGAGCTTCTCTGTACACTCGCCATGCTCCGTTGCGTACTGTCATCCATTTTCGGGTTCTGCTCATAACGAAAGAAACGGATTTGCACTTATTGCAAGCTTTTATCTCTGAAGCCTCTGCAATCAGCTGACTGAATGTGTTGACGAACTCGAGCCAGACGACTTCCGGGGGTTTTTCTTCGAGGAAAGACCATGTTGTGGCGTTGAATAGCTGCGCGATTCGGTCGTACCTTGTGATCGTTCGCACAGTATCATCGTTTTCATTCAGATATTCTGCATAGCAGACGAAGTTGAAACTGATGACTGCGTGATCACTGCGATGCAACGGGCAGTCTAAAACCAAGGCATCAAGCATATGCTCCTCGTAGATAAGCACAAGATCTAGCACAGATGGTCTGTTACCAGTTCTGAACCGAGTGGGCAAAGTGATGTGGTTTTAAAGAGGAACAGTAGTTACTAGATCTTGTAAATCGGTTTTGAATTGTTCTCCGATCGTGGCAGGGGCTTCTAAACAATGTACGTTGAAATCAACCATGATAAGAATGTGAGTGTACTTTGGTTGTAAACTGCACCTTAAAGCAGCCATTAGGTGGTAGTCGGTTTCGGGTGTTGAGTTAGGGGCGCGGTACACCAAGACAATAAGGCAAGCGTCTCTGCCTTTTAACTGCAACCGGCACTAAAGAGAGTCGGGGAACTGCGAATCTGAATCCTCCACGGCTTCGCACTGTAAGTCGTTTCGGTAATACAGGATTACCCCTCCTCCTTTTGTGAGCCTGTCGTTCCGGATCAGCGATATGCCCTGTAGCGAAAGTTCAGTGTCCGTCATTCCCATGTGCAACCACGTCTCGGTGATACCAATGACGTCATAGGAGCCGGAAGCTTGGCGATCTTTCAGTTCGGCCAGTTTGTTAGAAAATCCCTGAGCATTTGTATACAAGCAGGCCAGTTTCTCGGTCTCTAGGAGCCCGCAGGGAGGTGAAGCTGTCAAGTGTGGGAGAATGCCGACTGATGGGAGGTCGGCAGTTATTCGTTTTTTTGATGGGTCAATGATACCTCGTTTGCAACTTGAATCGGCCAAAGTGCGTCACAGCCTTCTTTTAGACCTACGTCAGAGTCAATTATAGCAGCAGCCATGGCACGCCATGTATGAAGACTGTGTTTAGGCGGTCTTGCTTGCTGTGCCTCTCTTCGGTGTTTCGTTTTGGTTGTCGCGCGCTCCAAGGGACATCAGGATACATACGTATCCCACAGGATCCGTGTTTTAGCGCGCTGGCAGAGAGCAAAACTTTTTCTATGTCGATGGAGGATTCTAGAGTTACCCGAATAAGTCTGGGTTCTTTTCTGTTCATGCAATTCCCTGTGTGATTCATTGAGAGCACCTAATGATTAGAAGATTAGAAGTGAGCATATACGATTCAATGTCAGATGCCATAATAGCAGCCAACAATATCATATTGCACCCTCTACAAGATCGTCTTCTCTAACAGTTGTGTGAGGAATACAGTGAAGTTCTTCAGGCTCTACGATTGCATGGCGAATTTGATGGGTCTCCCAGGGCAACTAACTTCGCCGACTTGTTGCACTCTGTAACTGATTAAGAAAGAAAACTGTTAACCGTTAAGCCATGCGGCTTTTATCTGGTTAATTTGTTTGAAAAGCCAACTTACTAAATAAAACTCTTCAAGACAAGTTGAATAATCTCCTCTCGAGCAAAGAAGCTATTATCGCTTTTCTGAAAAAGCTGGAAGTGCATGTTCAAAACATAGGACATCTGGAATTTTCAAAATTCCCAATTATCCCTCCAGTCACGGAGGAGCTAAAGGATGAAGATTTGATTGTTTTTGTCAGTCCCTTATAACATTGAAAATAAATGAAAGACGGGTTTCATGACCTGATTAACATGGAGATCCAGATTTTGATTTTAGAACCATTTGATGTACAACCCTGATATTTTGGAGTTAATATTCAAGAAAGTCTCATAGATCTTCAAATTGACACGCTAACAAGATCCAAATAAGCGCAATATATAATGGATTTTTGGACACAGACTGATACTCCTAACATATGGTCCTGTGTGGGAAAAAGCTGAAACATAGTTCCTTACATTTCCATCAGTATACTTGATTAAATATGGATTCAGCAGAAAGGTTTCACTAACAAAAGTAGCAACTGCTTGGACATCAAAGCAAGAGGAGATCCTCGACCCTTGCTGTCGAATATGGAGTCCAACATAAGTAAGGTTGCTCAAAGATATCAGACTCAAGACTCGCATTAAGATTACCACAAACATATTGTCACGGTTAATATACCTCGTTTGCATGACGCCTTAAAATTAAAAGTCAACAACAATTAAATACAAGCTTAACTATTAATGACGACCTTTGTGTAATTACGGACAAGCAACTTGATGTTGCTGCGAAATGAATGTTGAGGCTGTGAAAGACAAAAAAGAGGTTTGTAAGGGAAACAGCAGTAATACCAACATATAAAATTTGGCCATCATGACAAATGATAACAATATGACCACTGGAAATCACCGATTTACGTTTGTTAGGCTTTGCAGTTTGCTAAAATTGTGGTGGTCAAGGGTGGGGGACCATAAGAAATGGAAAAGTTTACAAGGAGGCCACGGCTGGGCAAAGGTTGAGAATGCCTGGTCTAGATCATCGGATACTCCTTTCCAAGCTACAGAGTTACGGGATCAGTGACCCCCCTTTAAGTTGGATTGCCAATTATCTCCTTCAGCGGAAACTGGTAGTCAGAGTTCGCAGCTCCTTCTCTAACCGCATACAAGTTGAATGTGGTGTGTCTCAAGGCTCGGTGCTAGGTCCCGATTGTTTTTGATGTTTATCAAAGACCTCACACAAGCAGTTGCATCTAAGTTCCTGCGATTTGTCGATGACGTCAAGATTGGGCGCAGGGTTCATGGAAATACTGACCTGCAACTGCCACGCAGTGATCTAGACACGGTACTTCAGGGGTCCATCCGAAATTCTCTGCAATTCAAGGCGAATAAATGCAAAGTGTTTTCCATACGACACCAGAGCAACCATTGTTACAGGCTAGGAACGCACGTGCTGCAGAGAGCTGCCAGCGAACGTGATTCGGGCATAGTGGTTCAGGATGAACTAGGTTGCTCCTGGCAATCCGCTAAGGCTTCCAATACTGGTAACCAACATGTGGGCCTGTTAAAATGGGCGTTTGGACAAATAGATCGCTCTATTTTCCGGCAGTTGCTTGGTAAAAAAAATTTTGTCCTCATGTCGAGTATGCAATTGAAGCCTGGCATCCAAGGCTAAAACACGACCTTATTGCATTGGAGCAGCCCCAACGTTGAGCATCAAAGTACGTTATTGGAAAGTACCATATTCCATAAGAGAAGAGGCTGGAACGGTTGGGGGTATCCAGCGGACGTTACCGCCGCTTATGAGGTGACTTGATAATTGTGTACTTAATTCCGCACGATCCACTGCATTTGCGCCGCTCCTTACTTCAACTTAGCAGTAAAACCAACTTGAACGGTCACACACTAAAACTGGCAGACCAGTGCAGCCACAGGAAGTTCTTGTCCATCCGCTTGTGTCACCCGTGGAATGCTCCTCTAGAATCGATCATTTCTACGTTATCGGTATCCATAGTTAAAAGAAGTTTGGATGACTTACTTACTCAGCTACACTTTGTTACCTAGTACTGTATCTCCATCTCACTCCTGGAATATACTTTGGATTTATTTGCTGTTACATGTTTTGCTGTGAATCATGGATCGCAGGACTAATTTTCTTCGTGAACAGCAGTTCTATGTTAGAAACCGAACATCTCTGCCCGACTCTAATCTAGTGGAGTGAAACGATCTTGCGAGAGCGTTCACCTCAATAATTTTTACTTTTCCGGATGACGTTTAAAGTTTGTCGGGGATCAAGAGAATGGACGACCACAAGATCCTCTATGTGCGACCTAGATGGGATCTGGCATTGACCGGTGAGGAATTCACTGCATTAAATGTGGTCAAGTGACACATTATCCACATCCGCCATAGACACGCCTATCTCTATAATATTGGGGCATGTGACCTGCAGACAAGCCCTCAGGAACTTGACCTCAGTGTGCTGGTGCAGGACGACTTCGGTTATTCCAGTCAGAATACAAAAATGGTAATCAGCACGTTGTTAGCTTACGGATGGCATTCGAAAGTTTGGATTCATTCATCTTCTCTATGATGCTCCATGCCAACGTACGTTAACACGTGGAATACGTAATCGAGGCTTAGCACGCTTGGCAAAACTGTGACCTTGTAGCGCTTGAAACTCACCATAGTCGAGCAGCGACTAAAGCACTCGGAGTTTTCAGTAGACGCTACAGGTGGCTACGTGGAGACCACATATTAGTCCACCAGATACGAAACGACCCCACGTACACATTTTGCCACCTACTGCAACTCATCCCGAATAACAACTTCACAGGCAATAGCTTGAAACTGAGTCCACAACACAGTCGGCTTTTCATTAAGGCTGCACGAACCTCAGCTCATAGCGACTCAGGGATTCCGCCATAAGTAGCCATAGAACGTTCCGGTGCCTACGATGTTTATGTGCTCAACGACAGCCTGGACGTTAAGAATTCTATCCGACCGGACACATCATTACCACCATTTGCCAGCGGCCCAGTTTATTCGTAAACACATTTGTGAAAGAGGATAAGTATATTAACAGAAATGTATTGGAACGATCATCTATGCTAGTGAAGGATATGTTCAAAATGTCCGCCGGCATTCTGCTTGCAGTGCAGAAACCGCTTGAGGCAATTGGCAAGCACTTTCTCTAATGTATCCCTCGTGATCGCGCAACATTCGTTCACAATTTTTTCTTTCAACTGGTCCAATGTACGTGGCCTTGTTTTGTACAATCGCCGCTTCAGATAGCCCCATAGAAAAAGTCCATGGGGTTCAACTCTGGTGAGCGAGCAGACCACTCCATTGGTCCATTGCTTCCGATTCATTAGTGGCCAAATTTGTCGGTGAGGTAAGCACGCACCGTTTTAGTAGCACATGCAGTTGCACCATCCTGCTGCAAACAGATGGTACTGCATGTTGCTTCGGCCTCCAACTGTGGAAGCACCAATGTCTGCAACATTTCCAAATACAACTATGCTGGGAAAAGATAAGGCTTTAGTACTTCAAAACAACAACGTACCGGTTACATTCCCGGAAAAGAAATATGGGCCCAATATTTTCTGGCTTGTTAATCCGGCCCAAACCATCAGTTTCACACTGTGGTGCATACGTGATGCGTTAACTTTTCTTGGATTGCAGGTAGCACAACAGTAATGTTTCATTGTTCCATGCAGATTAACCAATGCCTCATCTGTAAAGATAACAGAACGAATATCCCCGTGATCCAGAAACCAGCGGGAAAATTCCTGCCGCTTCTCCGAGTCGCATGGGTTCAAAACCTGAGTTTGAAATGCACGGAATCCCCGAAAGTTTCGTTCCAGTAATATCAGGTGTACCGCATATCGGGTCGTGTCACAGTATTGTGCGATCCAACGAATGCTGAGCCCGGAACTTTTTGACACTTAACTGACTACAGCGCAAGCTGAACAGTCGTCCGTGGTGATATGAGGCTGTCCCGTTCTCTTCATGTCACACACACGCCCAGTTTACCCGAACTTCTTAACGAGTTTATGCACGTACTGAACGGTGACGGGACGCATTCCTGCGTTCATCGCATTGTGTTTTCTTGAAGCTGATGCGGCATTTAAACCGCATTCACCGTACAGCCGAATAATCAGCGCGCGCTGAGTAACGGGCACGTTACGTGATCCCGACTGCGTTGTCTGCTCGTGCTCCATTACCTTTGATTCAATAAAATTGACAAGTTGCAATGTCCAACCTCATCCTCAGCTGAGCTGCTATAATGTGCGCTCATGCACGTCGCGGTTTCCGTTGCCTAAGCCGACTTCGCCGCGTAGCCAACGAGACATACAGAGATAACCATCGATCGCTCCAACGTCTACGGTTAGCCATGACTTTCATTCAGCGCGAAGTTATCTGACAGCCGGAAACACGTTGTGGCACGCACGCTGATCAACATCCTCATGTCGGTATCTTTAGTGGTTACGCTTTTCTCAGCTGAGGCCTGCATTAAATCACTTGTCTGCCGAGAATTCCATACGTCCGCACCACTAAGGTGAGAGAGAAATTCATGTCTCTGCACGCGAGGTAGTTTGTGGAGAATTTCGCTAAACATTGGATGGCTATTGGCTGTTGAGGACCACAACAACCGGAAATGACCGGCGTTCACCATTTGCCAGCCACGGTAGGTAAATTAACGCCAATCGGCCTTCTTCCGTCAGACTAACGGTACCTGAACCTCAGCTATCCGTTCGTATAATTTTACTGTATCCGTCAGCGCTGGGGGGATTGTCCTATATCCGGTGCGTCCGTGCACGTTAGCACAGTCCAATGGTGTGTTTGGCCACGTGATGATAGCTGTAAACATCAAAACAAATATTAGCGAACAAGCTCATCTGCGTTGGTTCATCATCAGGATAATAAACCACAAATAAATAATATAAACGTAAACAACTGACAAGGTTACAAGTTCAGAGGTTCAAACGGTCCGAGTGACGAAGATACGTGATTGGTCCCGCAGCAATCAGTGGTGTGAGTGTGTGTGTGTGGTGTTAGCCACACCACGTATCAGCGTTACGGGGAGCCAGAGTAGATTTAGGGCCCGGACAAATTTCTTACGCGCACATAGGTCAGCGTTACGGAGGTGAATGCCGATCACTTCGGCCGCTGCCAGTAGGTGACATCTAACCGATCGCGTGCACATCTGGGTACGCGGTAAATAGGATAGAACGCCCCGTGCGTTTTGACTTGGTGGTTCGAATCAATCAAATGCGCAGACACTGCGCTTGCCACTGATTTAGTCACCCTGCCATACAGCCAAGCTGGGCAATGCACCAGAAATATATAATTATCATGTCTTTCTATAACCAACAAATGCAGGCTACCCAATTCCACCCGGAAAATCGGACAGTTGCTTCTCCGCTGGTGACGAGTTGGTGCTGAGTTTACCCTTCAAGATTGTGATTCCATTCACCCTTGCATGATGACTAAGCTGTTATTCCTGGAACTTTTCTAATCACTTCAACTGCCCGACAGATAAAACACGTCGATAGATGCAGCAAATCAGTTAACGTTACGCTTTTTGATTTTAAATTTAACAAACATTTCGGTGTCTCTCCGACTAGACTTACGGATTCTATCTACTTTAAAGTCACCAGCACATATTTAATACAGACATGTAAGTTCTAGTGAAACCTTTCGAGGGATTAGCCTGCTAGGAAGCAAGTACTCTGGAGATGAATCCAAGGTTGAACACATTACTTTCAGAAAACATTTAGATTTAGCTGTATTTATTGTTATTATTAATACCAAGCAATTCATTTATTTGAAAGATTTCACCGATCAAGCAGCCCCGCAAAATTGTTTGGGAACTGCTCTGCAAACATGCGACTAAATCACATTTGCCCCTTGCACATAATGACCAGACCATTCCGTTGGACTGTGCCTCACGCCGTCGAGGAACACACAATTTATTTATTATTTATTTATTTACGCAACAAACTGCAAGATATTTATGCCGGCCGAAAAGTAATGCTAGTCGCGGCACCAATTTGACGCACGGTCTCCTAAGTAAACGTTTGGGACTGCTGATAAAACATAGGGCGTTGCCGATTTCACCCTGGCTCTACAGTCACGTTTTCAAATGAATACAATATGCCTTCCATACGGGGATAAGCAGCTCACTGTGTATCTGCAGGTCAAAAAAAAACCGCACTCCCAAGGTAGCAAAAGCGGGATGTGGCTTACAATACTTCAGCACCAATGCTGATTTGCGGTAACTTCGCAGATTGCACCTCCGATGAAGACTGGAAGAGACAGAAAGTGGGGCTACCATCAATCAGTGTGAAGTCCAAATTGGACCCGAAGTCATCTTGTTTAGTATCTAGTGACCAACGCGGTACCTCCGAGTGCGAGGAATTTCTTGTATCAGAGTTGCTTACCAAATGGGAATTGAGGAAGCATGAGTGGTTATGTTACAGATGCCTCGGCAGTCACCACATGACCGTATCTTGCACATCGGATGACATCGGTACCCTGTCGGGTTGTCGCGGTCGTCGTCACAAACTATTGCATGCGGAACGCAATCAGGACACAGCCAAAAACGAGTAGCTGTTTTGTTGCTTCTGGATTGCGAAAATTGGTACGATTAGGTATAATACCGGTGCGCCTACAGAGCCCCCTTGGAGTAGTAGAGACTTACGCCTTGCTAGACAGTGGGTCAGACATTACCTTAGCGCAAGAAGATTTGATCCGCGAGGTTGGGATCAAATATTCGCCTGCGTCGTTAGAGATAAAGACGTCAACTAATACTTCATAGGTTGACTTAAGAGCCTTTCGGTTCAAGTTGATTTCACTGAATCGTGATGATTCGATTTATATTCCTCCTGCTTAGTGTCTTAAACAATTGAAGTTGAAACCAGTCCAGAATTCTACGCTAACGGTAGCTCAACACTGACCGCATCTTAAAAGTGTGCACTTTTGCGAGCTCAGAGATGACCGTGTGAGAATCGTGCTCGGAGCTGATGTACTTGTGTCCCATTGGCAACTATAGCAGTGCCTCGGTGGAAGAGATCAAACATTCATCGTAAGAAGCACTCTAGGCTAGACGCTGATTGGTCCAGTGAAGTGATAAATTTCATCCACCTTGATCAACCATATACAATGTAATAAAGGATATGTGGAGGGAGCACTGAGACTGCCCTGTGACATCGAGTTTGCCAACGTTGTCTCTGAAGTCCGATCCCTATCCTTTGAGAAGAGACCAGAGCTATCCGATGTATAAGCTCCAGTGCGGTTAGTGGATCAGGAGAACATGGTGGTTGATGTAAGTGATGAGTCGCGTCACGTAAAGAGTGTGTTGAGTGGTATTAGAGTAGCGTTGCGGAAACATTACAAGGAATGTGGGAGTTGGCAGTCCTTTGGCCCGTTGGTGTTTGAGACGGTGATGTATGGTTTACAAGATGAACTGCATGTGCCTGGTATGCCGCTGTTCGCACCAGAAGGTGTGTCGGGCGCTAAGTTGTGTGCGCTTTGATTTGAATACACGCGAGAGTGTGAGGCTATGATGATGGTTAAGACAATGTGCATGGAGACGTGCGTCGGCTGTGAGTGTACTGAACGAGTGGTTGTGCATTGTTCCGCAGCCTGTGCGTGTTATGTGTTCGGAGTATGATTTTTCATGCTTGGAGGCTGAGTTCGGACGAGCGGCTTGTGAAGATCGGCATTACATGACTGACAGCGGTGCCCTCGAAGACACGGGAAACGCAGTTGGACTGATCGAGTACAGCAGCCCAGTGAACGTTGTACACACAGGACTTGCGTATTTGTCGTCCGAGTCGGGTGTTGCGAAAAGTTTGGTGTGTGATTCGACTCCAGGTTCGTTGTCGTCATTGTTTAAGCTATCGGTGTGCGTGCGTGGGTATGTGTGTGTGTGTGCGTTGGGAGGTTAGGGTGAGAGGACAGTTTAGATCGTCTCCCTGTCCAGTACGGTTCGGTAACCAATTGATTTTGTATACCGCGGACGTTTTTGATGGCGGTGGTGGGGATGGTTGTTGTGTGTTGGCGGTTGGTGGATATACTTGGCAAACTGAGGTGGTCAATCGCGATGAGCTTATTGGTACGTTATCACCGTTGACGAGTGAATCAACATTTGACCATAT
Organism: Dicrocoelium dendriticum; assembly: GCA_944474145.2. Taxonomy (NCBI): domain Eukaryota; kingdom Metazoa; phylum Platyhelminthes; class Trematoda; order Plagiorchiida; family Dicrocoeliidae; genus Dicrocoelium; species Dicrocoelium dendriticum. The sequence continues at coordinate 1,172 of CALYDF020005054.1, read as the reverse complement.
CGCAAGAACGTCGGCGACAGTAGCGGTAACGCTTCGCAAGTGTCACGTGAGGAGAGACAGTGAGCGAGTCATGATTGCCTATGGACGAATTGGCCGGTGGTGAAGCATTGTTGTCGTTATCTTCACTGAACCTTAGTACCAACGCGAAGAGTATGGATTAGGTACTCTTCCTGTGTGAAAGGGGTTCCTGTGCCTGTGTAGATATTTTGAAATCAACACCAATTGTCATGCCCCCGAAGACAGATAGTCATTCACTCAGCGTATGTAGTGACTATAGTAAAACCTTTAATACACAACGGAAGAACCTAAATCCATTGGTTCACACTTGCATGTTCTGGAGTTCTCTCGGAGCTTAAAGGATACCAGTTTACAGAGACCCACTAGTAAATAATTCTTCAAAGTTTATCGTTCTCGTTTTCTTCAGCTCGATCTTTGTGCGTCATCAGCGATATTTCATAAGTCAGGAATTCAATTGCGAAGGGTTTAAAAAGCACTGAACTTTATCAGGGCGATGTGATTGTGCATGTCGCTGAAAAAATTACCCATGGCTCTCGTTCACTAGAACTGATGAAGGTGTATGCGAAGAATTGTGGGATCTGTGTTAAAGAAATCGGTTGTCTGGGGCTACCATGTTGCAGCAAGTGGATTTAGCTCTTGGTTACTGTGAAAGCACCGGCGAACGTACAAGTACTAAGATTGTTGATGAGAACCCTGCATTACTACTTGAAAGTTGTCAGAAACAATGCTTGTATTGCTGATTTTCCGTTCTGCTTGCTAAACTTTAGCTGTATTGTGCGATCTTATTAGCACAAAACAGCGCTTCCGACCGCGTTCTTCAGAATTTATCGTCTGGAAGAACTCCTGACTTACTGATTATCCAAACCGTGTCGTGTTGTGTTAGAGCAAGAGCATTACTCATACACTCAGTAAGATTAAGATGAGATACCTCCGGACGCATCTTCGCAGTTCACAAGATTAAATGATCATGAGTGCATATATATAAATATGTATATATATATATATATATATATATATATGGGAACAGTTTGCGCCATTCAGTTTTTCGTTGTCTATATACAAGTGTGAACAAATGGCCGCTCGCAAATCTGCAGTACTGCAACTTGTACAAGGGACCTTTGGTATGTTAACTGATACCCATACTCGCATGAGCG
>CALYDF020005053.1:0-14777 GCA_944474145.2 Dicrocoelium dendriticum | reverse complement strand
GTTAGCTACTGACCTAGGTATTCGCTATTCTATGACCCTCAACTTTTCAGAGAATGTGCAGTATCAGGTAGCAAAAGCACGCAGAATGGTCTTCCACATAGGCCGCCACATTACCTCGGCTGAAGCACGGTTGGAGCTTTACCGCAGTCATGTTCGTCCGCAGCTGGAATATTGCCCCTTTATCTTCAGTAATTTGCGGAAATCAGACCGTATATTGCTCGAAAAGGCTCAGCGGCGGTTTACCAAAATAGTAGCCTTACAAGGCCCAGCGCTTACTTACCTACAGAGGTGTAACCATCTCAAACTCCAGCCTCTATGGCTGCGGCGCATTATCTTAAACCTGTGCTTCTTACATAAGTTAATATACCAAGCGATGTACAGTGATATCCCCAGCCTGACACTGAGAAGAGGATCAGAATTCAACCTCCGAAACAAGCACTGCAAGTTGCCCCGCTGCCAGCGAGGAAGAAAATACGTTCACGTTTCTTCCTTGTCGGTTATGTAAATATCTGGAATTAATTACCTTCACAGCTGCGGGAGATTCACAATCCACAGACTTTCAAGCAGGAGGTACGAAAGTTTATGTGCCTGGATAACATAAGACGCCTTTTCAACTTCTGTGATTCTGATGACAACCTTTTTGAGACCGGTCCCGATGGGGCATAGATCACAAATTGGTCAGCTCTAGCGCAACTTTGTATTGCGCTCAACTAGGCTGCATGGCAGGAGCATCTTGGGCTCACAGGTCCTCCCCATACTTTGCGGTCCCTGTCACACGACGCCCAGTTTCTTACTGCTCAACAGATCAGCACGCAAAGCAGCCTAGTACTATTGAATGGGAGCATCGTAAGCCTGTAAGCACTGACCAGGTAGGATATTGCATAGCAATGGGGATGCAATCCGAACGGACAAACTTTACTTCACTTCTCCCTTCTCTTCTACACTTTGGTTCCTTCGTCTCCATTTTTACCCCTTAGTATTTTCCAAATACCTAGTCCACTAGGTCTCTTGCGAATACTTATACTTGTGACCCATGAGTCACGTCTACCAAAAACATTTTAACAACATTAAGCCTCATGTGAAATGCCAGGTTCTAGCGTTGTTGCCTTAATTGAAGCTTTTTCATTAAGTCTGAGCACTAGTTACTATAGTCAGCAGTTTCCAAACACTATCAGTAAGTAAGCCGCAAAATAAAAAATATATCTTTCTTATTGTTGACAATGAGCGCACTTTAAAAGTTCTAGACCCAATAATCAGACATTTTGCTCTCCACTTATGCTCTCTTGGCCCCATATACTTAGCTTTATCTGGTATACAGGTGCCTTTCGCTATTGTCAACACTAGTAGACAGGCATAAAGAAAACCAGATCCTCTTCTTTAACTGCTTTTGCTCGTAAAACACTCGCATTTCCAGATCTCATTTCACTGGCACGCAAGCTAACCAATGACAGAGAGGCCCCTGTCACACTGGCTGGCTGGAGCACCAGAAACTTTCCATCACCACTTTTCTTATCTTGGCCGTCCGTGTGTCATTTCTCTTTTAGCTGGCTCCAAAGCCTAACATGCGCTATGCGTAATGGTGGGTGAACGACCAGCTCCCACTGGTTTTTGTTACTATTCTACTCCTGATTTACCTTATCACTCTTTGCTTAGGGTGCTAGAACAGCTCTTGCCAGGAAAATCACAAAAGAAATAGTCGGTGTGACATTAGAGTACCAGTTAACATTACCAACTGGATGAACACCACCGGCACTATCTTCGGAACTTAAAAATTGAGAGAAATAAAGCGAAATTCATCAAACAGCTGCACAATAGTGTGCATCTACACCTGAGGCATAACAATACCTCAAGTATGAGAAAGCTCAACCACCAGAAGTAGAGTTGTTAAAGCCCAACCAATGTAGACCAAAACGGATTTCACGCCCAAATGCAATTAGCTAAATTTTACTAAATTTTCCCATGCTTATTTCTTTATTATTGGTGGCAGGCTCCTATAGCTCACTGAGGTTAGAGACAGAGCCACATGAATATAGAAAATCGGCTCTAAGGCATAAATCTTGTGATGTTTAGCTAAGTAATGCGTGTATTTTGTAGGCCGAAATCTGTTAACGGATCTGAAAGATCCCCAGGGTTACTCGGGTAGACCTGGCTCATGCGGGCTTGTTGTAAGCTTTAGAAAAGCTTAGAGGCTTAAAAAATGCTAAACTCTATTTTACTGGTTGTTTATGTGGCTCAGTATCCCCTGAAAATGGTATGCTGTGGCCTTCTAACCGTGAGTTAATTACATGCTCCCCTGAATTCCCATGTAGATATAATATTCCTTGCTGGATTTCTAGCGTTTTCGCGCAAGATCATCCCTTATCTTCATATATTTGTCGTGTATGCCTGCAAAGTTTACTTTTCGGCCACCTGCGCAGTCCGTAGTTGTCGCAGGGTATTACGGGCTAATTAGAGCATTTCTGGATAGCTATGCCTATCTAGAACATACACCGCTTCCCTACTTTTTATATTTTCTTTTCTTTTTTCTGCTATCTGCTTGCAAAGGAGAAAGTCATTTTTAGCGAAAAATAAAAATGGCCTTATTCGTAGACCATAATTTAATTGCATATAACCCGCAAACTACTGCACATATTGTGTTGCTTTTACGTTCATCGTATTCAGGCACTAAAGCTGGTCCAGACCAGTGTAACTTTGTGCCACTTTAAGCGGTATTGTAACTGTAGAAAGGCTTTTTCTTTTAATCTGAGAATAACTCAGATTGAAATTTTGCGCCGGAGAGCAATATCAGCGTAAGAAAAGTAGGACTGTATTTTTTTGTTAATTAGTATTTCTCTACTGAAGCACGCAGCTATATTTTCTCTCTTAACAAATTGTTTCTATTTTTGTCCGCATTTATTGGAATTGTTTTCAACTTTTCGTATGCCTTACAATCCCTTCACTCATTTCTTCCATGTGCGCACAATTGGGGCAACGGAGTGGCCAATTAATGTGCGATCAATTTAAAGTGCACTTTCGGCGTATTGGATTCTGCTCCAAGGAGAAAAGGCACAACTACACCTCAGCGAAGTTTTCACAAATGACAAGGAGATCAATATCACCCGCAGGAATCAGAAACATGTCAAGGTGGGTGCCTGCGACCCAGTAGCTGTATATCAAACAATGCCAATGCATTTGTAATTGCTGACGATGAACATATACTTGTATTTTACCTACTTCCATGCAAGAGCATCGGATTTATGTAAGCATTGATCTGAACCCTTTAGGGTGCAGCCTCTAGCAGGTCTAGAAATATACTTATTTATTTATTTATTTATTTACAAACACACTCTTATATCGGTTCCTGAATGTCCTTGTGAATTACTACTTCTGTACCTGTTTGCACAACCCTTAGCACAGATAAGAACTGTGTAACCGTTTGGGTGCATCTCAGAACCATCTTCCGCAAATGTTGAGCAACAGTAGTTACGATGCGATTGTGGGGCAATCTTCTTGATTTTGGTGGTCACGTTTTCTGCATACGACTCACAGCACTTGTCACAGCTGAAAGCTCAGTTCTGACATACCAAAGATAGCACAATATCCGCTTCAAATCAACCACTTGGCTGTTCGTTGGTGTCATTATGGAACCTATGCGTTTGTGTATACATCAAACTTAGCCGCGCAACGGTTATTGTCTCGATTTTCAAGGTAGAGGTTTACACTTCATGTGTGAGTCGTTGCGGGATTAGGCTTGTTTCAGTTGCCACCAAGCTATTAGCATCCATTCTGCTTGGTAGGCTATTCCCAGTACTTGACCCGTGCGACCGTGTTTAACAAGCTGGTTTCGTCCCGGGCGTGGATGCATGGATCAAATCTTCACGCTCCGCAAACTCCTCACACATCGGCACATTTACCACAGACCCTCTGTCGTCGCACTCCTGGACATACGGACTGCATTTGACTCCGTTGATCGACCTGCTTGATGGCGTTTCTTGCTGAAGAACTGGGTGCCAGAGAAGTACACTGCCATCTTACGTGCACTTTACCTTCATACCTCCGGCAGCGTGAGGGTCTATGGCAAACTTTCATTGACCTTCATTGGTAATAAGGGTGCTCGACAGGACTGCACTAGGTCCTCATTCCTCTTTAACTTCGCGAGTTAGAACGTTCTGTCGAGAGCGCTGGAGGATTTTTAAATATCGGCTTAGAACTTCTACCGGTTGAATGCGCGACCGATTTAGATTATGCTGATGATATCGCCTTATTTGGTGGCGATCCACGGGATATGCAACCCACTCTGGATTGCTTGGTGATTGAAGCATCTAAGTATGGTATGAGCTTCGTCTCTTAGCAGTGTAAAAGGTTGCTCCAGGATTGGCTTACGTCTGCTCCCGTACTCATTCTTGAAGGTGCACAACTTGGACAGTTAGATAGTTTCGTCTAGGTTTGGAGCTGAGTTGCTGCTGTGGGCACTAGCATTAATTGCATTTTTCTTCGAATCGCTGCTGCTTGATCAGCGTTTGTTAGAGAGGCAGCTGTGGTCCCGTCTCGACATCACACACTTGCTGAAGCGTCGTGTTTGCAGTACCTCGGTCAGCTCAACCTTGCTGTATGGGAACGAGTCCTGGGCAATTCTTGTGAAAGGCCTGCGTCCACTTTATTACTTTATGACGGTTGAGTGGGGTAAATCGCTCATGTGTGAGGACTACCTCAAGTTAACAACGATGACATTCGACGTGGCGTCTTGGGAACTACGTGTATTCTCTTAAAATAATTGGTTTTGCTGCGCTCGTTGGGATGGCTTATTCACGTCCCTTGCATGATGCCTGGGCGCTTACAGTGCCGCGCTCTTTTGCCTCGTCCATGACTTGTCAGGAGGCGACCGCGTGGTGGTCAGGCTTCCACGTGGCGGCAGCACATGAAATTATTGACACGTCTAGCGGCGGTTGGAACTGGGTAGGGAGCAATGGCTCAGTGCTGCTAATAGCTTAACACGCTTAAAGACTTGGCTCGCAACCGGAATCAGTTGAAGCGTCATGCGCATGTCGTGTTGATTCAAAATTTTTATTTCCTCATCTGCAACTTCTGTACCACGATGACAAAGCAGCGACTCTAGCACTTTTCCGCTAACCTCTTATGCTTTGTCTGCTCTATGTCCATTCGTTAGACTTCTACTACTACTAATATTCACATTGGTCTCATTTATACGCACACCGGCTTTTCGCTTTACATCGTTAGCGCCAGTCAAAAGTGAGGATGAAGTACGGATTATACTTGATATTTTTAATGTTGTCTAGGGTAAAATCAAGTCTGCATACCGGTCGCACACAATCTTTAGTGGTTTCTGTTTATTGTTGCTAACCCGTATTTTGCGTAATCGCAAAGCTACTCGTACTTTCTGAAGTCATCAAACGTGACTTTGCTACCTGCTCTTCATGTGGCGGACCGACCAGTTCGTTCTGGCAACTTATTCAGGAACTGAAATGTATGATGTATTTACAGCGTGGAAAATAAGTCTTGCGTCTATACTGTTGTACGAAGGCAACGTAATAAGTTTTCTGTCACGCAGTACACAGCTCAAATGCCGATGACCATGATCAAAATGCGAACTGTTCCATTCCAACGGAGTTCCGTGCCATCAACTCACAAAATGTTATATGAGCAGCCCAACACAGCTCACAAGTCGTAAGGGCACCATACTCCAATTGTAAGTATGGAACTTAGTTGACGTCACTAGTGGGCGATGACTTGCTATGACCCTATTTGGCTTTAAGCCGCACCAGCAGGTTGGACGGTTGGGTGCTGCGTTTGTTGATGATGTGCCTTCAGGAACCATCGCAACGAGACTGGAAATTAACGTGGCGCGACGGTTTGCGTACTTCCTGGATCCACTGAACTATACGGGGTTGCCTATGAGCTCTTTGAGAGCTACGTCTACCATCCCGGTTAATGGTCATTCAAAAATTCACTTACCTGGTCCTCCAGGTTGTTATTTGAAATAGGACCGCGTTGCTTACTGTAATGGTTACACGTTGCCACTTCCCCGCTGTCTTGCGGACGGGCTTTTTGGCCAAACGATTTAAACAAGAACCCTTATCGTCCTGCTGTGTTGACCTGGGCGCCCAAGCAGTATCAGTTCACATACAACAATGACAATTTCCCCAAGAGCTAATTATGTCTGCACCGGCCGCCGCGCAGCTTATCAAGGGTCGCCTTATCTGCTGCGTATGGCAGGACGGAAAAGCGAAAACGTGCTCCCACTCTCAACTCTCTCCTTTACTTTTCAGCTCTTTCTCTTACTCCCATCCTGCCTCGCATTATAAAACACCGTAGTATATTGCCCAGCTTAACTGACAGCAACCTAAGCGTCACTGGAGTAGAACCACCTGCAGCCACCGTCCCGCAACGGCCATCGGAAGCCTATCGGCCGTAGTCCCTTAAAACGCCAAGCTGTCCGGTTTCCCTGGCGGCGTTCCAAGTCCGCACTCCAAGACCAGGCGGCCAACAGGCTGTACTCGCATGCACTTTGCGTACACTGTGTCTTGACTCGTGTCGTGTGTCCGAACCTAGGACCAGTAACGCTACTAGAATTGTTGAATATACTGCGCCAGGCATAGCCTCTTGCTATTGAGTGCAGACATCGGGAGAAGCTGATGCAATACTCACGAGTCAAGCTGGGGTAGTCCTCATTCTAAACGCCAGAGCGGAGCAATAGCTGCTTTACTGAACCCTGCTGAACAGCCGTTTGTGTATAGCTCGTTTGATTACATTGCCCAAGGTTGATACACGTAGTAAAAAGGCGATTTATTTATGATTTTTTATGTTCGCACCTACTGCTGTCCTAATGCTGCCAAGGACGCATTCTAGCACGAAATGAGCCTGCTACTACGCAGTGCTACTAGTTCGGACATTACAGTACTCGCAGTGGCTGTGAACGCACCTCTAGGGCATCTGAGCCCTTCTGATGCTCTGGTGGGTGGTAATTAAGGGCTTAACTCCGAATGTACTGACAATATCGAGCGTTGCTTGAAACTGTGTGCGGCGCACCAGTTGTTTGTTAGTATCACTGCTTTTAGACGCAGTGGGCGTTGAAAGGCCATTAGGCATGCTCCCGCAGCTGGCCAGCGATGGAACCAGCTTCACCACATTGCCAAAAGCTATAGCTGGTGTGCTTCCATCTTGGGTTTTCGCTTGTACTGGGATGCCTGCGTCGATCCTGATCATGCCTTGGTACGCTGTCTTTTCTCCATAAACTTTACCGGGAGGCGCACTAAGCGTATCCCTGATTGGCAACTGTAAAAATGTCTCAGCCCTCGGTCAGGCTAGCCCATCATGCCGCACTGTGTAGGAACTTTCGCTGTCCTTTTCTAATGACAACAAGCTTCTGCGGAACAGGGCCTAGGCCGCCATGCGCGACGCAGGATCGTGTGTTTGTTTTAATATCAATGGGCACGGCACTAGTCATTGGATATCTATGTGGTTGGTGAACTTGTTGGAATCCAGTAGAAACCTCCCGGATATCTCTGAGCAAAAGGTGACCAGACGGACTATTAGACACCAACTAAAGCGGAGCCCGCATGCTGGCAAGGAAACCTGGTGGACCAGTCTGACTCAAGATATAACGGGGGCGCCAGATCTTCCAGCTGATCCGCCCTACTGGTCCTGGGTAACTAAGAGTCAGTGAGACCACCATAGACAGCGCAGCTGTACTGATACACAATCAGCAGCGCCTTATGGCTCGTTTGGCGGAACACATTCCAGATCAGTTCGACTGGCCCCCTGCTCCCGGGCCTCCTCCTACTCAAGCAATGCAGGACGAGCCGTGGACGGCTATTTTAGAGCCTCCGGCGGAGGCGGCGGTTTGAAACGCCATAACTACCCAAAAGCATTTTCTTGCTACTGGTCCGGACTCTCTCAACGGCGCTAGTAATTGATGGAAGTGAGGTCCCCTGCGAAGCTACCCTCCCCATTCGAACACATCTCGAAGGAAGAGGGTATCCCGGCTAAGTGGAAGGAATCGATCATACGTGCAATATACAAGTGGGGCAGGCGCATCGGCCATGCTAACCACGGGACAATTGGCCTAACAGCAATTTTGACGAGAGTATTAGCCACGGTTCTCGTCACCTTCGTTAATACGGGAATCTTAGTTTCAGGAGGTGCAAGCAATTTTCCGCCCTGGAGATTGCTGTATAGACCATATATTCACTCTGCGGCAGGCGCTGGAACAGCGCCACGATTACCGCAGACCGACAATAGCTGTGTCCTTTGATCTCATGTGAGCGTTTGGTTCAGTCGGTCGATGCATGCTGTACAAAATATTTGCGCTGAAATGTGTTTCCACGAAATATTTGAACATTCTTGCTGTTTTGTACTCAAACGTTGCATCCTTAACAGGGTCTATGGTGGATTGTCGGATAGGTTTCCAAAAAGAGGTGGTGTTCCTCTGGGATGTCCGATTTTCCCAGTTTTGGTTAATTTCGTCGTGGAATCCATCATGGATTGGTCATTTGCGAAATCTAAATGCGCAGGCGGTGAGGTATTTCCTTGTAGCAGGTTAGTTGAGCTTGACGATGTGGCCGATATGGACTTGCTGGTTAAGGAGATTGGGGCGACCCAATCAAAACTGAATAGCCTGTCTATTGTGGTCCCATTATTTAGTACGCGCTTCGCACCTACGACTTGCGAAGTTCTACTGCAAAACCACCAGCCACTTGATGACTCATTAAACCCTTAACAGCCAGGAACTCGAAGACGTTGAGCAGTTCACTTAACTTGTACCCTGTATCAGCAATGACAGGTGTATCAAAACTGACGTCAGCTCACTCATTGCAAAGGCCAGAGCTATCTTCTTTAACCTGCGGCATTTTAGGCAACAGAAGGGTTTCCCATTGTTTAACTGCCGAGTTTACCAAACCACGGTTAAGAGCACTTCGGTTTGCTGAGCTGAGACGCCCTCCACTCTTCGGGCACAGTTGTCTGCGCAGCATTGCTGGTGCTGGGTGGCAGCAGCGTGCCTCCAACGATGATGTGAGTGGGCGGGCATTAGGCAGTGATAACCAAGATGGATCCTTAGGAAAGCTGACTGCACTGAATAAGCTGCGTTGGCTCGGACAAGTACTACGTATGCCTGGGCACCGCTTACTTAGGAGAGCTTTGTTCAGTCGGCCAGATGTAGGGTGACGCAAGGCTGGAGAAGAAATAAAGTTGCTTGGTTAGCGGGAAGTCAAGGAACTGATAACCAAGCTGGGTGCCACCGGTTCGTCTCGCTTTCCCTGCTGGAGTCAAGGGGACCCGCCTTGTGCTTCTCTCGAAGATTTACAAGACAGTGCTCCGGTCGACAGCAGTCCCGCGTCTGTTGGCTCCGCCCAGTCGGTCTGCCAGTTTAAAGTGTGTGTTGCTGAGTTAGCTGCGAAGTATGGCTGATTATGACGCGGGGCAGTGAGAGCCGCAAAAGGCTGTCTGGTACATGCCGTCTTATCTTTACACGGTAGCCAGTTGTTTGTAATGGTATGACATTAACAAACGGTGCAAGCCTCTTGACCCTGAACGCCTCCTTTGGGCATTAAGGTTTCCTGTTAAGCCCTACTCTCCCTTATTACTCTTTATACCAAATGTCGTTTTGCTTGTATGAGGCAAAGCATCGGTTTAAATGGTTGATTACCGTTGTGGTTGATTACTTTGTGGTTGTGTTGGGTGGTTTCCGTAATTTAAGCGTGGCGGAAATCTCTGGATCATGTGGCATGCTGTGCTTTAACTGTAGAGGTTACCACCAGACGACAGTGCTGCTGTGCAAAGTATGCCGGAGATGAGCGTGTGGGTCTCTGCGGCATTGACCGAAAGCTCATTAATGGGACCGCTCAAGTTGGTGCCCACTATCAGTCCCATTAACATCCTGCAATAGCCCTCTGCCACTCCAACCGATTGCTATAATTGAACAATGAACAATGATTTATCACGGCACAAATGCAAGTGCTTGACACGTTCCGTAATATGGTTGGGGCGAATATGAGGAAATCAAAATAAATCTGGGTAATCTACTAAACGTCTGCCGAGATGAATGCTCTGATAAATTATATCGGCGTAAACGTAAAAAAGCATCGAGCCTAAATATTCAGAAATACCCTGGGGTGCAGTGCTCGTTGCTATAAGGCTTAAGAAAACTTAAATATGGTCACTCGGTTGGTTCCAGTTGACAAATAAATATTGCATAAAGGCATGCTTAGCGTAATCCAAAATAGAGCAGTTTAGATAATGAAATCCTGGGAGCTAAGAGCAACACCTAATTGTATTTTGAAAACGTCCAACGTAGGGGAGGATACAACTGAGTCTGGGAGTGCGTTCCTTGGCTGGTGAGCCCGAAGAGAAATGTAATTCCGTCGACAATAGGCGGCTATATTATTCCTACAATTGTAAGCAGTTACGCCCGCGTTGCGTGTTGTGACTAAGTTTCAGCAAATGTCGGCGTACGTGGTCGGGGTCACACAATATCTGCTACGCTAATATGAGAACGCCGCGCGGCCTTCGATAGCGTCCGCTGAAAATTCCCAGCAAACCTCAGCCTTCGGTAATAAGAGTGATAGCGCAGGCCTTTTACATTCTTCCTTGCTCTTCGTTGTGGTACCTCTAACGCCTCTGGGTCGCGCTTCAACCAAGGTTGCCAAGCTTGCATAGCCTATTCAACATGCGGACGCACGTAGGAATTGGCATCCTTGGGAAGATTGATGGGTCAAATCTCCCGAATGCCCTTTGCAACATGCCGAAGTGCTGGTTGCCTTTTTGCAGCTACCTCAGCATGTTTTGAACAGTTGAGGTTGCTCTGTACGGTCACCCCATGGTCACGTTCCTAGGAGCTGCTCCGCAATCCGTTTGTTCCACACAAATAGGTGTAGTTATGTCTATGGCGTAATTGTACAAAGTGACCTTTGTCCTCGTGACATGCTAGGTTGTTTTGAGCTGACCATTTCCACACTGTTAAGAGCGCACCGGAGCCGTTCGTGGTCTTCCGGTCCTCTGATCCTTCGCCATATCTTGATATCATCCTTGCCAAGTAGGTAAGCGGAAGCAATCGATCTCGCCAAATCGTTAATGAACACCAAGAATAGACGAGGTCCAAGAACCGAGTCTTGTGCTACGCCACACGCCACCTCAAGTGCATCGGACAATGTTTCACGGGCTCCAACCACTAGCCGTCCTTCGTGTAGAAAACTGCTGATCCAACTCAGCCGTGGGGCGCAAATGCAGTAGCTCTAAAGCTTCTGAAGGAGAACCCGATGGTGTAAGCGATCAGGCGCTGTTGGAAAGTCCAGGTAGACGACTTCGACTGTTATTCCATCATCAACATTTTTAGTCCAGCCCTTACATGCAATTAATAGGTTGGTATAACACGAATGGTTTTGGTTGCTCTGAGGCTATGAAGTTATGACTTTCAGATAGTGCATCAGCGCACCTGCGGTGATTGATTCCATCACTTTGGATGGTACGAGAAGTAGTGTTATTGGAAGGTAGTTGGCAGGGTCAGTGCGGGCACCTACTTTATGGATAGGAGTGATGCCCCCTCGTTTCCATGCTGGTGGATTATAAATAAATAAATAAATATTTATTCTCGACTATGCGAGGCACGCCAATTGAGGCATGATCAGGTATGTACAGCTGTACAGACATTTTATGGAAACTGTAGTGACAGTAGAAAATTGTTCATATGTCCATGCTTGAAACTGTGCGATGGTGAACATGCGAAAGAACGATTTGGTTGTAGTGGGATCGGGATCCATTTGTTTGGACATAATCGCTCTGCCATATATCGCAGTCATACCTCGAGTAATAATAGATAAAGAATCCTGAGTGATCCATTGGAAGATAATTGAAGAGCAAGCTATCCAGTATGAGGATTCTAATTGAGCTGCCAGTGTGAAGTTATGGGCTGTGACTTTATTCGGTGGCGAGTCACATTCGCCACGTTGCAGTGTTGTTAAACGGACATTTGTGGCTTTTTATAGGGAGAAAGCTTGCCAGGCGAAAACCCACCACGTCCTGAAACACTGCTGCCAATCCATTGAATGGCAAGTTGTAACTGGCTATGTTTCTTGTTGAACGTTCTTTTGCTCCGTTATTCGCAGTCAAGTTGCGTCCCATTTTTCTGCTGACTGATGCGCTATGCGAGTGGCCATAGCGTGCCTGGGTCCTCTCCTGTTCCAGATCGGTAGGTCAGGAACTAAGCATTCTTTCTGGATATGATGTGTTGATCATCTGCAGAACCACGTGCAGCCTCGAAGAATATACGTTGAAATATGTTGAAGTCTTGGAAGACAGGATACGTTCCGAAGAAAGAATCGCAGATCCCCCGGGGTATGTAGTGAAATTGATTAGAGATAGGGAAACCACGGCCATTTGAGCGGTCAAAGCGGATTGAAGAGCTTAGAATGACCGATTGTTCAAGCTTTGTTTTGGCAGGAGAATGTGCCTTCCGTAGTCGAAAGTCCTCCAGTCAAGAGATATGTGGAAGAGGTATTGTTAGGTAAATTGGGCTCAGTGGTTCATGCCGCGGAAGAATTGTATCAGTGCGATATTGATTGATTTGTCCGGTTAGTAAGTTGTGAAAAAGTTGATAATTCTCCGCTCATGTCCAGGTAGAGGAACTGTGTGCCTTGTATTGTTGTCGAAACGGAGGACAATTCCTTGGGTGCGTGTCGCCGTACCTGTGACAGGCTCGGGAGAAAAAGGAAACGAACAGAGACAGCCACACAGACAGAAGAAAGGAATGCATCTGGAATGCAGTCAATCAATTGCGGCGATGCCTGAACTATTGTACCACTATGCATGTAATTGTTATTTAAATATCGCATATACACGTATATCATAAGTGGCGAAATACGACGAGAATCGAGCGGAACACGGATCAGTAAAGAATGAAAGATTGAAGATGAAGCAGGAGTGTTTTGGGAGGGGTCAGAAAGCAAAAGAGCGTTTAGATGAGACTGGATAAGTCAGCAAACTGAAGCTAGACAGTCAGATTAAAGTGGGGATAACAGTAGTGAATGTCGCGAGAAAGTAAATTTGCGGGACTACAGAGGCTATATAAAAAGCCCGTTAGCATATCAAACGAAGCTCTCAGGGTGAGGGACAGGGTGTGTTGTGACTGCACAGCCTAGAACACGTGCGTCTCTGATTTCTGGAAACAGTCAGAAAATAGGAGACTGGTCAGACGAGGCTAGAGTGGAGCCAGGCCCGAAGTGTTATCCATCCAATGGATAAAGGAAGGCAGACAGAGTGCGAAAATGAAAGAATGTAATCGTGAAGGAGACACTTAAGGGGAAGTGGAAGAGCCTACAAAAATCTCGAGGTGTTGCGACCAGACCTTTGGACCAGTCGATGGTTCAAAAGTATGGGCTCAGTATTCGGAAAGCAGGAGAGCATGGAGATGAGATGAGGATATCGGCTCATGGAGAGAAAGCCGTATTATAAATGTCAGAAAGTTAACAGAGCGTCAACAGTATAGAAGTGTTAAAGATAAAAGCGGATATACTAGTGATGAATCATGAGCAGCAGTGCTCTGGAGGCGGGGGAGACAGAGCATTGCGCCTGCAGAGACTAGATCATTTAGAACTCAGAAGTTCGAGAGAGGTCAGAAGGCAGGAGGCCGTACAGCCAGAACCAGATAAGTCAGGCTAGAGTGTGAAAAAAGGGCTCTATGGGTGAGAAGAGAAAGAAAAAGAAAGCCAACGATATGCTCCAGGTGCTGTGCGCAGACCGTTGGAGCTTACGGTTTCTGTTCATTAGGGTCACGGAAGTCGGAAGGTACGAGATCGTTGAGACGAGCCCAGAATGTCAGCTCGTAGGGTGAAAGTCGTATTAGTAAAGTCTAAGTGCTGACAGAGAGCATCAACAGAAATGGACATGTTAAGGAAAAAAGGGGACATGATAATAAGGTTCAATCATGACCAGCGGTGGTCTTGCGGTGAGGGTGACAGACTTTCGTCGGCAGAGTCTAGATCATAGATCACAGAAGTCCGAGCGATGTGAGATGACAGGACAGCGTACAGTCAAACCCGGGTAAGTCAGCAAGCTGAAGCTAGGCCTCCAAAGTAAGGTGGGAATAAGTAATGAGTGTCATCAGAAAGCAGTTTGGGAAGCAAGTGGCTATATGAAAAGGCGGTTGCATGCTGAGGAACGGTCTCAGGATAAGGGGGACAGAGCACCAGGACAACAGAGCCTAGATCGTTAACGTTTGGAATGTAAGGAAGTAGTCAGAAAGCAGGAGGCTGGTCGGACGCCGCTAGAGTAGTGCCAGATCCGGAGAGTTGCCTGTCCAGTGGAAAAAGGAATGCAAACAAAATGAGAAAAGGAAAAGTTTTCATTGATGAGTGGAGAAGTCAGCGATATTCCCGACGTGGTATGAACAGACCATTTGGTCTGCCGACCCCTGATCATTAGGGTCACAGAAGTCGGAAGGTGGGTCGTTCAGACCAGACTAGAAAGTCGACTCATAAGGAGAAAGGCGTAATAGTAAGCTATGCATTTTGTCGGATCGAATCGGCAGAAATGGACACGTTAAGGATGAGAGGGGACATGATGATAGCGATTAGTCACGACCAGCAGCGTTCTTCAGGTGAGGGTAACAAAGCGTTGCGTCGGCAGTGACAAGAACAGTGAGATCGCAGAAGCCCGAGAGAGGTCAGAAAAAAGGAGACCATTCCGCCTATCGCTGATCAATCGGGTCACAGCAGTCAAAAGCAAAGACAGCAAGCCGGTAAATATAGATAAAGGCTCTATAGGAGAGCATTGGCAGAATACGCATG